>AWOL01S0099885.1:14139-39355 GCA_000715115.1 Nicotiana otophora
TATAGATATATTAACATAAACAACAACATACCTAGGAAATAGCAAGCGAGTTCATTCACACCAATAAAATGGGAATATCAGTAAAAAAGTCCATAATCGCCTGAAACCACATAAGAAAAGGATCAAAATTAATTTCATCAAAAATTATTAAAAGCATCTCCTTAATCATATTTCAGAAGCTTCAACCATAAACAAATAAATTAATACTGATATACCAATCTAATAATAATGAACATAAAGATTAAAACTTTTCTCTTCCCAAATTTTCTTTTCCCAATTAACTAATAAGAAGAATAAATATTGTCACGACCCAAAATCCACTAGTGGTCGTGATAGCGTCTAATTAACACCGCCGTCAGGCAAGCCAACAGTGATTAGTCAAATTAATTACTCATTCTAGTACCTTAAAATCATAATTTTTATTAATGAAGTAATGTGAAATAGAATTACACGAACTATAATAGTGATCAACCTGTAGGAACCCCCAAAACTCGGTGTCACAAGTGCATGAGCATCAACTAGAAAATATAATAAGATACAACATCTGTCTGGAATACAAGTTAGACAGGAAACATATAAATAACTCTAATGGAGACTCTGTAGGCTACGGACCGTAACATGATATGCCGCTCACGGTAAGGTCCCCGCAATAGTCGCGCCTCTGTGCCCAAAAAACCACCAGACATATATGTACCTGCACGAAAAGTCCAGCAAGTATAGTATGAGTACGTAAATCAACGCGTACCCAGTAAGTATCTAGCCTAATCCCATAGAAATAGTGTCGAGGGGTCGACATTAATATTTACTAGTGGTCCAATAAGATAAATACAGTTGGAGTAATTAAACAGATGTGAATCAGAGAAAATAAATAACGTAATAAGTATAATACGTGGTATAATCCTCTTACTCAGCAATAACACAAACTCTCAGCTAGCAACTACCTCCTCAATCGGAGTACATATATATATATATATAATGGACATTACCAGATAGGTCGTCACAGTCAAATCAGAAAAAAGCTCACAGATATGCTGGCTTCTTTCCAATTATTATGCACGACTTCATAAGAGTATTTTATAGAAATGCCGAGGTGTATGGCCCGATCCATCATAAGATTTCCAAACCATAGATACATATATTTATTGTCGAGGCGAACAGCTCGCTCCCAAGAGAGTGTGGTACATAAATTCTGTCGTGGTGTACGGTCCGATCCCATTAGTGTGTGCACTGCCGAGGGTTGAATGATACGAACCATAGATGTATCTATCCTTATGAGGTGAACGACCCGATCCCATTAGAATAAGAAGCTTTGACGGGTCCTCGACCCCACTCACGAGTAGTCGTGTGAGTTATAGATTTTAAGGGAACTTTTCAATAAGAACACACAACACGGGAGAATTTCGTAAGGAGAGTACAATTATATAGAGGCTAATCATGAAGCTTGTCCAATCTCTACGATAGCAAGTCCATTACTCTGCATAAGTCTAGTCTCAAGTCGCATCGTAAAAATAAAGGAATTTAATAAACAGGAAACAACTCAAGTAGTACAGCTATAGCATGGTATGAGCCTAAGTCTAGCCGGACATAGCATGAATCTAGCTACGCATGAACTCTCGTCATCTTATGCGTACGTATCCCCCGCAATAAGTAACACATAGCAAATATATCACCTAGGGGTAGTTTTCGCCTCACAAAGTTAGACAAGAGACTTACCTCGCTCCGAAGTTCCAAAACCGGCTCCAAAGCCTCTCTAATACCTCAAATCAAAGCCCGTCGATCCAAAACTATTAAAACAATGTGCAAACCAGTCAAAATATATTTTAATATCCATAATTAATCATTTTAAACAATTTTCCAACTCCACTCGAAAAGTTTATTAAAGTCAACCCTCGGACCCACGTGCCCGGATTCCGAATATTTTCGAAGATAAACTTTACCCATAGCCTCACGAACTCAAATATATAATTTGTTCTCAATTCCACGTTCAATTTCATGATCAAAATCCAAAAATATTAATTTTAGGTTTTCTACCAAAAACTCCCATAATTTCTACTAATTTCCATGTTTAAATCCTTATACAAACCATGTATTTAATTTATAATACGTGGGAATCACTTACCTTGTGTTGCTTGATGAAAATTTCCCCTTGAAACTCTCTAAAATCGCCCCAACCAAGTGAAAATGAGAAAAAATGGGCCAAATCCCTTTTTTAAAAGAACCTTCTGCCCAGACGATTTTTCGCATTTGCGGTTCACTAGCCATTTTTGCGGCACCGCTTCTGTGGTCTACCGTCCGCTTCTGCAAAGTTCACTCTTGTCGAACAACCACTTCTGCGGTCTCAACCCTGCTTCTGCGGGTGCGCATTTCTGAGGACTAGCCTCCCCACTCATTCCCACGTCTGCGCCAAATGCACCGCATCTGCGGACACGCAAGTGCGGAAAGGACCTCGCACCTGCGACCTCTGCCTGCTTCCTACTTGACTGCTTATGCAGTCTGCTTCTCATTTCTTCGGGCTCACATCTGCGGTGCCCACTCCGTATGTGTGATTACACCAGCAGCTGCCAACTTGATCCGTTAACCACCCGAAATTCACCCTTGGCCTCCGGCACCTCAACCAAACATACCAACACGTCCTATAACACAATACAAACTTAGTCGAACCCTCAAATCACCTCAAACAACATCAAAAATATGAATTGCACATAGATTCAAGCCTAATGAACTTTGAAATTTTAATTTCTATAACCGACGCCGAAACCTATCAAATTACATTCGATTGACCTCAAATTTTGCACACAAGTCATAAATGACACCACGGACCTACTCCAAATTCCGGAATCAGAATCCGACCCTGATATCAAAAAGCCCACTCTCAGTCAAACTTTCCAAAAATTCAACTTTCGTCATTTCAAGCCTAATTCTACTACGGACCTCTAAATCACAATTCGGACACGCTCCTAATACAAAAATCACCATACGGAAGTGTTCCTAGGCTCGGAATCCCAAACGGACGTTGATAACATCAAAATCTACTTCATCCCAAACTTAGGAAATTCTTAAACCTTCAAAATGCCAACCTTCTATAATAAGCGCCGAAATATTCTCGAGCCACCTGATACTCGACCCGAACATACGTCCAAGTCCGAATTCATCATACAAACCTATTAGAACCTTTAAATCCTGATTTCGAGGTCGTTCGCCCAAAAGTCACACCTTAGCCAATTCTTCCTACTTAAAGCTTCTGAAGTTAAAATTTGTTCTTTCCAAGCAACTCTGAACTTCCCGAAGTTCAATTCCAACCACATGTACAAGTCATAAAAGTTGAAGTGAAGCTACTCAAGGCTTCAAACTGCCGGACGACATGCTAGATCTCAAAACGACCGGTCGAGTCGTTACATTCTCCCCCACGTTCGTCCTCGAATGTGCTAAGGACTCTCCTAAGTTGTCCAAAATCACTGTTTAATACCTCATGCACCTGCCCGTGCCACCACATTCCAGTTGAACACATTAGCTCGAGCCAGACTGAAAATCCTCCCTATAACCCTAGCTAATAAGCTTTAGAACCAAGTTCCAACTTCTGAATTTCTTTACAAGGCCTGATTCTAACACACGAAAGACTGTACCAATCACCACACACTGTACTAAAATGCGATCATGCATCTATGCTGAAATCACACCATGCACCACATAAGTTGGTTCCCATAATAACATCCTCCGGCCACAATAGCTGTAATTTCACTATTCTGATGCCCGCAATACATCTCATGACGCATATAAATCCTGTTCCAAATCAACAAGGGAAGTGATCATAACAACCCTTTATCCTCTCGAAGATAAGTACAGACGTCTCCATACCGATCCGCAAGACTCTACTAGACTTGCTCATGACTCGTGAGACCTAAGTGAACCTAACGCTCTGGTGCCAAGCAGTCACGACCCAAAATCCACTAGTAGTCGTGATGGCGCCTAACACCGCCGTCAGGCAAGACAATAATGATTAGTCAAATTAATTACTCATTCTAGTACCTTAAATTATAATTTTTATTAATGAAGTAGTGTGAAATAGAATTTACACGAACTATAATACTGAACAACCTGTAGGAACCCCCAAAACCCAGTGTCACGGGTGCATGAGCATTAGCTAGGAAATATAATAAAATACAACATTTGTCTGGAATACAGGTTAGACAGGAAAAATATGAATAACTCTAATGGATATCTACAGGCTGCGGATCGTAACATGAAATGTAGCTCATGGTAAGGTCCCTGAACACGCAGGAAAAAACATCCTGCACCACGTCTATAGTACCACTACAACTCCTCGATGCCAATTGATAACAAGCACTTCGCATCGCATTACATTGAGTAGGAAGAAAATAAAGGCACAAGCCTCAATGGAATCAAACTGCACGATGAGGAAATCAACAAGGGAAGTGATCATAACAGTCCTGTAGCCTCTCTAAGATAAGTACAGATGTCTCCGTATCAATCCGCAAGACTCTACTAGACTTGCTCATAACTCGTGAGACATAAGTGAACCTAACGCTCTGATACCAAGTTGTCACGATCCAAAATCCACTAGTGGTCGTGATGACGCCTAGCACCACCGTCAGGCAAGCCAACAATGATTAGTCAAATTAATTACTCATTCTAGTACCTTAAAATCATAATTTTTTTTAATGAAGTAGTGTGAAATAGAATTTAAATGAACTATAATAGTGAACAACCTGTAGGAACTCTCAAAACTCGGTGTCACAAGTGCATGAGCATCAACTAGGAAATATAATAAGATACAATATTTGTCTGGAATACAAGTTATATAGGAAAAATATAAATAACTCTAATGGAGACTCTGCTGGCTGCGAATCGTAACATGCAATGCATCTCACGGTAAGGTCCCCGTAATAGCCGCGCCTCTGTGCCCAAAAGACCACCAGACATACATGTACATGCACGAAAAGTACAGTAAGTGTAGTATGAGTACGTAAATCAACGCGTACCCAGTAAGTATCTAGCCTAGTCCCAGAGAAGTAGTGACGAGGGGTCGACATCAACACTTACTAGTGGTCTAATAAGATAGATACAATAGGAGTGAACAGATGTGAATGAGAGAAAATAAATGAAGTAACAAGTATAGTACGTGGTATAATCTTCTTACTCAACAATAACTCAAACTCTCAGCTAGAAATTACCTCCTCAATCGGATTTTATATATATATAATGGACCTTACCAGATAGGTCGTCACAGTCAAATCAGGAAAAGCTCGCAGATATACTGGCTTCTTGCCAATTATTACGCACGAATTCATAAGAGTATTTTATAGAAATATTGTCATAACCCAAAGCCTAACCCGTCGTGATGGTGCCGATCATGATACTAGGCAAGTTGACCTTTCCAAAACATTTTCAAAATTTAACAGAAATGAACTAAGATATTTAAAATAACCGGAATCCTTTTTTCATAAAAACTGGGGTAAAACCCCAAAAAAAACATAAGTGCGGAAAAATAGCCCGACATCGGGGTGTCACTGAGTCATGAGCATCTAGATATCCAGTCTATTAAAGCAGTGTCTAAGTATCAACACATAAAAGAAGGAAAACATAGAAGGAGAGACAAGGTCTGCGGACGCCTGCAGCTACCTCGTTGTCTCCGGTACTCGATCGCGCATGAACACAATGACCTCCGTGATCAAACACACATGGATATGCACATGGAGTGCAAGATGTAGCATGAGTGCAACCAACTCAGCAAGTAACAGAAATAAATAAGGAACTGATAAGGTAGTGACGAGCTATACAAATACAGTTCATTTTCAATAATGCCAGTAAAGAATAAGCATGCTTTCAAATCCGGCAGTTCAAATCAAATCAGTTTTATACAGTTAAAGTGCAGGTAAATCCGGATATAGAATTTTCAAAACTTTCACGACAATGACAGATAACAACTAAGTGCATCAACAAATGAAAAACAAGTACAACCTCTCAGGGCAATAGTCACTCAACTCGTCACAACAGCTCAATCACTCGGCTCTCAGCCCTCAGTACTCACACTCAATAGGTACATGCGCTCACTGAGGTGTCCAGACTCCGAAGGGGCTCCTTTCAGCCCAAGCGCTATATCGTTGCGGCATGCAGCTCGACCCAATCATATAACTAGCCATAAGGCTCGTTGTGGCGTGCAACCCGATCCACAGTCCAAAAATAGCCATAAGGCTCGTTGTGGCGTGCAACCCGATCCACAGTCCAAAAATAGCCATAAGGCTCGTTGAGGCATGCAACCCTACTATAAAGGGTTGTTATGTTCATTTTCAATAATGCCAGTAAAGAATAGGCATGCTTTCAAATCCGGCAGTTCAAATCAAATCAGTTTTATTCAGTTAAAGTGCAGGTAAATCCGGATATAGAATCTTTCAAAACTTTCACGACAATGACAGATAACAACTAAGTGCATCAACAAATGAAAAACAAGTACAACCTCTCAGGGCAATAGTCACTCAACTCGTCACAACAGCTTAATCACTCGGCTCTCAGCCCTCAGTACTCACACTCAATAGGTACATGCGCTCACTGAGGTGTCCAGACTCCGAAGGGGCTCCTTTCAGCCCAAGCGCTATATCGTTGCGGCATGCAGCTCGACCCAATCATATAACTAGCCATAAGGCTCGTTGTGGCGTGCAACCCGATCCACAGTCCAAAAATAGCCATAAGGCTCATTGAGGCATGCAACCCGATCTATATATCTTCACATAGCTCACAGTTCGGCACTCAGGCCCTATCTCAGTAACTAACCTCTCCACCCTTCTCGGGCTTCCAGAAATCATATAAATCATCCAAAAGAGATAATAACAAGTGTCAACAAGAAAACAAAAGGAAAAGGATATATGACTCGCAAGTAGCACTATGACTAAGTTCAAGCAAATAGAAGTTAATTCAACAAGTACTCAACCGCTACGGGTCCCAATAGTGATAACATATGGCCTAAGTATGGTTTCTAACATGGATTGCAATCAAATTTCTAGAAGATAGAGGGAACATGTAATTAACAATAAGCTATTCGACTTCACGGTCTCATGGGACGGACCAAATCACAATCCCCCATGGTGCATGCCCATACGCCTGTCACCTAGCATGTGTGTCACCTCCAAAACAATCACATCATACCAACATTCGGGATTTCATACCCTCAGGACCAGATTTAAAACTGTTACTTACCTCAAACCGCGCAAAATCCTACTCCGCAATGTCCTTTCCCCTTGAATCAATCCCCAAACGCCCCGAATCTAGCCACAAGCAGTACAATGTAATTAATATAAGCTAAAACAATCAATTCCATAAGAAAAACACAAAATTACAAGCCAAAATCCGAAATAGGCTCAAACTCGGCCCCCGGGCCCATGTCTCGAAATCCGATAAAAGTCACAAAACCCGAAAGTCCATTCACTCACGAGTCTAACCAAACTAAATTTATCAATATCCGACATCATTTGTTCTTCCAAATCCCCAAAATCCACTCTCCAATTCTCAAGCCCTAAACCCCCAAATTTCACTTCAACATCTCGCTAATTAGGTGGGGAATCAAGATTTATGATCAAAAATGAGTAAAAGAAGCTTACCTAAATAATCCCCTCCAAAAGCTTCTCCAAAATCGCCTAAGTCCGAGTCTCAAATGGTGAAATAAGACTAAAATCGTGAACCCTTGCTTTTAAACCTTTTACCCAAACTTTTCGCATCTACGGACCCACTGTCGCATCTGCGACGCCGCACCTGCTGAAAATCCATCGCATGTGTGGATTCCAATAAAGATCCCAGATTCCGCTCCTGCGGCTTCAAGACCGCATCTGCGCCTATCGCAGGTGCGGAAACCCATCGCATTTGCGTCTAAAACTCGCAACTGCACACAGTTGCCCGCTTTTGCGACCACTGCAGGTGCGGGAAAATCTTTGCACCTGCGGCTTCTGCTCAATTCCTCCTTGGCCACTTCTATGGTCCCATCTCTGCTTCTGCGAGCTCGCACCTGCAGTTCCCACTCTGCAGGTGCTATTACACCAGCAACAGCAGCACTTTAGCTGCCCCTTTCAAATCCAAACCTAGTCCGAAACCTCCCGAATTCCATTCGAAGCCCCCGGGACCTCAACGAAACATGACAACAAGTCATATAACCCAATAAAAACTTAGTCGAACCTTCAAATCACTCAAAACAACATCAAAACACCGATCACACCCGGATTCAAGCCTAAAGAACTTCTAAACTTCCGATTTCCGCAAACGACACCGAAACCTACCAAACCACGTCTGATTGACCTCAAACATAGCACACAAGTCATATTCAACATTACGGACTTATTCCAACTTTCAGAATTAAAATCCAACCCGATATCAAAAAGTCAACCCTCCGGTCAAACTTTCTCAAAAAATTTGACTTTCGCCATTTCAAGCCTAAATTAACTACAGGCCTCAAATTCACAGTCTGGACACACTCCCAAGTGCAAAATCATCCAACGGAGCTAACAAAACCGACAGAACTCCATTTCGGAGTCTTCTTCACACATTGCTAACTACGGTCAAAATTCTAAGACTTAAATTTTTGTTTTAGGGACTAAGTATCCCAAAACACTCCAAAACAAAAAACAAGACCTCCCGGCAAGTCACATATGCAGAAACAAATACGAGAAAAATAGTAAATAGGGGATCGGAGCTAATACACTCAAAACAACTAGCCGCGTCATTACATCCTGACTGCGGACCATCTCTATCTGCCAAGCAATGTTGACAACCTCATCAAAACTAGCACCAGATACCCTCTCCCTATTCATAAGAAACCGTAACTTATATGTGAGGCCATCGACGGACCTCCGAATCCTCTCCTTATCAGTGGGAACTACCCAAACTATGTGACGAGCCAACTCAGAAAACCTCATCTCATACTACGTCACATACATGCCATCGTGATGAAGCTGCTCAAACTACTACACAGCTCCTCTCTGCGAGACTGCGGCACGAACTTCTCCAAGAAGAGAACGGAGAAATCCTTCCATGTAAGTGGTACTGCACCAACTGGCCTGCGCCTCTCATAAGCCTCCCACCATCTGAAGGCAACCCTAGAAAACTGAAAAGTTGTGAACGAGACCCCACTGGTCTCCAGAATACCCGTTGTCCGCAGCATCCGCTGGCACTTATCCATAAATTCCTGAGCATCCTCTGACTCATCATCGCTAAATGATGGAGTTCGAAGCCTCTCAAATCTCTCAAGTCTCCGTTGCTCATCATCTGCCATACCGGGGACTATCGGGGCCTGAGCAGATGTAGTCGGCTGGACCGGTAGTGCCCCCGGTATCTAAAGTCCCTGAAGTACCTGCTCTGGAGCACAGGCAATAGGGTATGAGTGCCTCCCCTGGCCTAAGAAGTGGCTGGTGCGGCCTGATCCGAAACCACCTGAGCAAGGCCAGTGAAAACTGTCAATATCTGAGTCAAAGCCTCTTGTAGGCCTGGAATCTCAATAGGCACAACTGGTGCCTGAGCGGGTCCTGCCGGCTCAACTACATTTGGAATGTGCTCCTGAGCTGGAGCAACTGGTGGTGTAATAGGTGCCGCTCCAACTGCTGTATGAGTGATACCTCGACCTCTACCTCTACTACAACCCCGAATTCTCATGACCCTAACTGGTGGCCCTGGTGGTTGACCGTCTGATCTTGTAGTACGTGTCCTCACTATCTGTGAGAGTAGAATAATAGAATTTTTTGTTTTCCGGAATCAATAAGTTCGCATGATAGAATACAAGAAAGTGAAATTTTCCTAAGGGTTCGGCAACCTCTCGAAGATAAGTACAGACGTCTCCGTATTGATCCGTAAGACTCTACCAAAACCTGCTCATGACTCATGAACCTATGTAACCTAGGCTCTGATACCAACTTGTCACGACCCAAAAATCACACTTGTCATGATGGTGCCTATCCTGATACTAGGCAAGCCGACAACATCAATAACCCACAATTTATTTTAAATATTGGAAACATAATAATTAATTTAAGGGGAAAAATCTCGCCAATACTGAATATAATTTACTCCCAAAACCTGTTGTCACTGAGCACATGAGCTTCTATGCATTATAGGTCTGGAAAACGCAATCTATAATAGTAACTCGACCCTCAAATCTTCAATTAAAGTCTTTGAAGATTTCTACCATTTTTGACCTAATCTTTACCCATTTGAACTCAACAATCTTTCCATAAACCTTATTGATACGTATAAATAATACACTTACACTCAAGAATTTTACTCTTAATCACCCATCTTTACCCTAAAATTGAAATTGAAGAATTGGGGAAAGAAATGCTTACCTCTTTGAAATCCCTAACAAGATCCTTGTGAAATCTTCAAGTCTTGAACAAGAATTGATGAAAAATTGACTAAGTCTTCATCTTCTCTCACTAGAACACTCTCTCTTCTCTCTAACAATGTCAGATATTTTGCTCCAAAATGAGCTTCACGGGCTATAAATCGAAGTTCGGTCGGGTAAACAGTTAAAAAGAATTGAAGCCGCGATGCAGATTTGCGATCGCATAACACGTATGTGGTCCGCAAACTGACCGCATAATTGAAGCTCCAAAACGAGGGAAGTCTGTTTAGGTATGCGGTGATTATGCAGCCCTCATACCTGTTCTGCAGTCGCATAATGCACTGCATAACAGGTCTGCTGTCACATAATGCACCGCAGATTTCCTCAAATCTTGCCTCACATATGCTTCACTTTGCGGCCATTATGCGGTCTGCAGAGTGATGCTGCGACTGCCTAGTGGGCCGAAGAAATGCCCTCTTCTGCTAAAACTTTCCTTTACTCCTCAGTGCATTGTTCAACCCAAAAAGTCCGAGCTCGCCGTGAGAAATTTCTATAACCTTTGTACTAATTGATCTACCTCGGCACCACAAAACCTTAATTTCCTTAGCAAAACTTCTCCAGGGTCGTTACACATAAGTCCATATCCGGTCAACCTTTTCAACTTAAATTCTAAACTTTGGAACTAAGTGTTCCAAATCATTACCCCCGGACCTGAACCAATTACCCCCGGCATGCCAAATAACAACCATATATCACAATTTGAGCAGTAAATGGGGGAACGGAGTTGTAATATTCAAAACGACCGGCCGGGTCGTTACACTGAGTGATTGGGAGGACTAAGTAAAATGATACTATAGAGGATGAATATGTTTTATTACTTTGCGTCACATTGACATGCACACTTGACATACAGGCATAGAAATGTATTTTTCCTCATGTTGTACGATATTGCATCATTCATGACTTCGCATACTTATTGACATGTAGGCATAGAGATATATTTTTCTCATGCCATTTGAAAAATGAAACATCCTATCTATTGTTGAAAAGTTTTTGGGAAAAATCATAGTTTTACAAAACGTACTCATATTTTGGCGATTTCAGTAAAAGATTTGGGTTTTCGCTAATATACTTGAAAAGCAGGCCTATTTTTCTAGAACTATGAACGAGTTGAGAATTTTATCTCTGAGCTAATTCCTTTATTACTTCCATTATGTTGTTATGAACTGTTGTTGGTTATTGGTGTTGGACCCCGACCTGTGTTCCAGCTCGTCACTACTTTCAACTTAAGGTTAGGTTTGTTACTTATTGAGTACATGGGGTCAGTTGTACTCATACTGCAATTCTGCACCTTGCGTGCAGATATTGGATATTGATGTTGCTGTGATCGATGGGAGCTAGATTTGAAGATGTACATGTGTTCCGGTCGTATCTGCCTCTTGTTCATGATAGCCTTATATTTGTAAAGAAATTTTGTTTATGTACATTTCGAATAGATGATGTATTTATTTTATACCAACTTTGTAAATTCTAAACTTAGAAACTCAAGATTTGTACGACCAGTCCTTGGGGAGTGTATTAAAGTCAGTTAAATATTAATTGAATTGCATAGTTGTTAATTGGCTTACCGGACGGGTTGGGTTAGGTGCCATCACGGCTAGGTGATTTTTGGGTCATGAAAACTATAAATACTTATATTAAATAATTAAGGATCACACATATAATAAATATCTCTAAAAACTATCATCGTCTTCACTCTATGAGTACTTATTTCAAAACTAGTGCTTAGATATACAATATTATTCTAAACGCTTATTTTAAAAAATAAATGACCAAATATACTTTTACCCTAAAAATTGAGTAACAATTAAACTTATATTGTGGTTTTAAGGAAAAATGATTTAAACCAGTACCAATTGATAAGCAACGAATTAAAGAGATAAATTGGATAATAAAATAAATCAAACCGGTCTGCAAACAATGCCTCGACCTCGATTCGAGATAGTCTCGAGGTTAGTTAATAAGAACAGTAGAGGTTGGAACAAACAGCGATGAACAGTAAGTAAAACAAAGAAAGCAGTGTACGTGTATATTCTTATCAATGAATAATGATTGTCCCCCTCACAAGTGAATGGGATCCCTCTTTATATAATAGAGGAATCCTAAATAAGGTACAACTCTAATAACGGAAGTAGATCCCATGATTGGCACTAATAACCGCTTTGATTTGATCTATTTGGGGATTTTTTCCGTGATCTTCGACCGGTTACTGATATCTCGTCATTCTGTTATTACACCTTACTCGAAGTCAGTCATGCTTGATCTCGATTGTTGCTGGCCTCGATCTCAATGAACACTTCGATCTCCAGGCTTGATGTTCTATCTTCGAGCTCGAGCCCGATCTATTATGAGGTTACCCTCGAGGCAACTCCCCTACCAATGAAATCGGGTATGCCCGATTTCGACCGTATACAGATAGTCCCCTCGATTTTTGGAGTGTAATATGAAGAAATGAATTCGAGACTTCAATTTAATACCTCGATCAATTATGACGTCAATATCGTGACGTAAGTGACAAGAGCAATTGAAGCGGCGCATCTGCACAGTTCCTAAGGTCATTAATTAACACCAGTTGATGGTCGGCCAACAGTGCTTTCAAACCATTAAAGTGGCTATTATCAATAGACCACCTTCATAATCTTCTCAAACTTAACTTTTAAACTTCTTCTAATCTTCAAAAGCTCTTCTATTCTCTTCAAGTTCATCAACTTTCTCGGTTTCTATTTGCCAATCTCTTATTAAAACACAAATTCCGCCTTCTTCTTCCTTAAACCTCATATAGCAATGGTAAAAACATCAAAGACCGTTCCTCAAGAAGAAAAGGCCTCCTCATCGCATCCGGCCGGTGACAAAACACCGGTGGAGCCACGTATCGAAGAGTGCATCGCTGGGCCATGTAAACTTACTTCCGACTTTAAAGTCGAAAAACCCCCTTCGGTTCCTGGCCGATGCGAGCCCATGTCTAGATACATCTGTTCGATATCTGAAGGCGATCCCAAGCAGGTGAAAAAGGACTACCACTGGGATAATAAATAGGTGGTGATTCCTACCCTTGAGGAGGACATCACCACTGATGTGAAAGGGTTCTTGAGTGTGTATATTTACCCTTTCATACTGGGTTCCGTCGATCCTGTCATAATCGACTTCTGACGCCAATACCGGGTAATCCTAGGCCAGATCTACCCCTATTTTTGGCGCATTGTTATTTTGCTCAGATTCTTCTCGAGCAAGGTCGAGGGGATGTCTTTTACCCTCGATCATCTTATTAGGCTATACAGCCCCTGTCTTTATCGGGTCGGACTGATAAGGCTTCAGCGCCGGGCCACGAAGGTGTTATTCTCGAGCAGAGACTAGGACAAGGACTGAGGATGGATGGGTTAGTTTGTCCGAGTTAGGACCTCCGACTTAATCCCCGCCAAGAAGATGCCATTCCCCGAAGAATGGAACATGAAGCGTAAGTAGAACCTCACTGATAACGTTTGATTACTTGTTATATTTCCTTTACCTCTTCTCATCTATATTCTTCTTTATGGTGCAGCTTCCCCTTGGTTTCCTGGTGCAATCTCGGACCTTGCAGGTTGGGTTCGACAACTGGTTTCAACCTCTTCGTATGCTTAGCGCTCGTGGAGCGATTTGGCCAAGGGTCGATGGGAGGCCAAAAATCATGGTAAGTTACCCTATCCGTGTTTGATGCTTTCCCGTGAAATACTTATTTTTAACTTGATTTCATCTCATATAGGTCTTGGAAATAATGTCGTCATGAGGCTACCTCCCCCCAAGGAAGAGGAGGAACCGAAGCCGACTAAAGACAAGAAAAGGAGAAGGGCCTCACCTCCAGATACCCCAAAGCCTAGGAAAAGCAGGGCTAGAAAGTCGAAGACAGATCCCGTTGTTCTATCTGCCGATGTAGTCCAAACGCTACGAGATAAAGACCAGGAGGAAGGAGATGTCGGATGCCTACTGGTGGCTTGGAAGAGGGAAGGCATCGAAGCTTCGAGAACTGCTGAGCCAGTGACGGTCGAGAAGGTTCAGCCGCAGACTGAGGCGATCTCGGAGGAAGGTCTGAGCAGAATCCCCGAGTCATCGGGTGTTGATGATGCCTCCTGCCATGATGAGCAACCGGGGGGTGTGCCCTAACGGTCTAGTTCTGAGGCCCTTCAAAGAGAATAGAATACTCCAAGTGACTCGCTCGGGGCAATTAATATTGATGATTCTCCGCCCGGCCCCACGTTCTTTGAGGGGCAGTTTCAGGATGCCCGGTCTATGGGGACCCATGTGGGGACGGCCCCCGAAGGGGATGATATATTTTGCGGTTGCTTCGCGGGGGTCGATGATGTTCTCGGCCTGGACGTATCACTCATTTTTTATGAGGCTCAGCGGCTTGTGAACCAAGTGAGTTTAGCCCATGTTACCATGCTTGCGTTTGTTCTTATTTCTCTAAGTTTGATTTCCTTCCTTTCTGTACAGGCTACGGAGCTCCACTGAAAAGCATCCTCCAAATACCGAGATGAGTTGGCTCGATGTGAGGCTGATCTCAAAAATCTTACGGAGGATAGAGACTCCCCAAAACTCCTCTATGTGCAAAAAGAAGAGGAGATCATGAGTATTCGAGCCGAGCTAACAAGATCTCATCAAGATCAGACCGAGCTCATTGAACGGGTAATGTTAATTTTCAGAAGCTTGTTATATATTAACTTGATATTGGCGACTAACACTTTGATCCTTCAAGTTCAGCAGAAGGCCGAATTGGTTGAGCAGCTTCTTGAGGAGTCCAAGATGAAAGAGGCAGAGACTTTGGGGTTGAAGCAGAACATGGACCGTCTCGCCTTGGAGAAAGATGCGGTTCGGGCCCAACTGGCTTCGGTTGAGCGTCAACTCCAAAGTGTGAAGGAGGAGAACTTGGCCCGAGCCCAGAAGGTTGAAGAGCTCGAGACTTGGTTGGCGAGCTTGCAAGGGCCACATCCGAGGCAGAGGAGCTCGTGGTCTCCTACAGAGCGGACCCTGAAGTCGCTTACACTCAGGAAAAGAAACTTTCTGATGCTGCTGAGGTTAGATTGTTACGTGTTGCCGAGCATGCTAGGCGCCAATCTCGGAGAGAGAATCTTCAGGAGGTACATACTCGTGGCTTCGACCTCACGGCTGATATCGAGAGTGCGAAGGTTTTGGAGGACTAGGCCGGAGCTTTGCTTTCTGATGATGAAGCCTCTGCGAGTGGATCCGAGAACGGAGGAGATGAAGATGAAGCTCTCGAAGATGCAGCTCCTGAGGCAGTCTAGGAGCTTAGGATTTTTTATCCTTTTTCATTTTTTGTGTAAGACCTTGTGTGGTCTTTGTAAATACTTTGCATATATGAAAGATTCCTTTTCTTTCCGTTTCGTCTCCGATTTCTGATTTATGATAAATTCAGTTTTGCCTTTGCCTTGTGAAAACTTTGTTGCAATAGAGTTGCTATAGCCTCTATAATCGAGTGAGAAATAGCTCGAACTCAGAGTAGAAAAACCCCTTAGGTGTTTTAGTTAAGCGAGGGTGAGTCCCTGAACTCAACAATATGATACGGATTTTCATTTCGGATGGCTTCATCGAAGACGTAATTGTACTATTTTTATAGCCGAGTTCGAGTAAGTTTCAAACTCACAGTAACAAACCCTTTAAGGTTTTATATCAAATAATGATGAATCCTCGAGCTATATTCAAATCATTTTTATTTGAGTTTGGAATAGTGGAATCCTTAGGTCCGAATTGAGAGAGAACAAAATCTCGAACTCTAAGTGTATTGGCCCTCAGGCTCTTTAGATTGGGCCGATATGGCCTCTAAAGGATGGCTATTTTCCGTTTTTTGGCTTGAAGACTTGGGTCGATTGAAACTCCTTTTCTTTTTGTGCCTTAGCACGTTTTTGTTAAGATAATTTGATACCTCTTAAGGTTTTTCGAGGGCTGATTTCATTAAAGCCCTTTTGATTACTTACCGAGGGTAGCCTTTTTTAACTGATTTTTCGAAGAATTCGAAGGCCTATTTTTATTGCGAGATCCGGACGTCTCCGGGCCGCCTTAATTTAGTCGTAGTCTTTGGGTATGCCTCTTGGGATTATTTCCCAATAACACTTCGAACTCGTTCGAAGTGTTAGTCCCCGAGAGTGACGTCCTTGGCCTATAGATCGAGGGGTGCCTCTTTGAGATCTTATGAATTTTAGCTTAGATTACTCGATTTTGTCGATCGTTGACGGCAATGCCCGAGTGTACGAGGTATATTTGCACTTGGCCCTTGAGCCATTTCTCACAAAATCATAAGTATGGAGCTTGTATAGTAGAAAATTTTCTTTGTGACACAAGATGTTTGATATAGAAAGAATGCTTCTTTGTATAATTTATACATGCATACGTGTTTTGCTATCGGGGCTCGACTAATCTATACGGACACGGTTCATTCGACCGTTTGGACCATTACAAAGTTTCTCTATCGAGATCCTTTGACACGAAGTATGTTCCTCAAAAGTATAACATCCGAGGGTAATGCCCCCCAGTATTCGAGGTTGATTGTAAAGAAGCCTTGAATACTGTTGAATTGTTGTCAGGTAGCACATAATTGTTGCCTCGTTAAAAACCTCGCCGAAAAAACCCACTTGGGACAAAAATCGATCTAGGGAAAAAAGAGTGCAATGCGTGCTTTAAAACCTGAGGTCTCAATGTCTTCGATCGAACACCTCTAGTGAGTTAGTGTCGAATATATAAATGAAAAAAGGGGATAAAGTCATACCTTAGCAATAATACCATTTGAGAAGCGATATGTTCCAATTATTTGGCAGTTGTTCGCCATCCATCGTGTCGAGCTCATAAGATCCCTTTTCAACGATGTCGAGGACTTGGTAGGGTCCCTCCCAATTTGGGCCGAGCTTTCCTTCACTAGGATCTCGAGTATTGATGGTGACTTTCCTCAGGACTAAGTCCCCGACTCTTAAGTGGCGAAGGTTGGTTCTCCTATTGTAGTATCTTTCAATTCATTTCTTTTGTGCAGCCATTCGAACGAGTGCGGCTTCTCGTTTTTCATACAATAATTTGAGGCTAGTATTCATAGCCTCGTGATTTGACGCTTCTGTTGTATGTCAAAACCTGGCACGGGGTTCCCCGACTTCGACTGGAATCAAGGCTTCGAAGCCATATACTAAGGAGAACTGGGTTTCCCCCGTACTGGACTTTGATGTTGTTTCTCTAAGTGGGTGGAAGCAGGAGCATTTACCCAAGTCTGTGAGTTAGAGGTAATCTCCTTCATATGGAAAAATGTCATTTTCCGATTCGGCCTTCCTAAAGATATAAGCTATGATAATAGGCCCCAGTTCACGGGAAGAAAAACCACTGAGTTCTTCGAAAAATGGCACATTAAAAGGATACTTTCAACTCCTAACCACCCGGCCAGCAACGGGCAAGCAGAATCCTCCAACAAATCTATCTTGAACATCATGAAGAAAAACCTCGAGGATGCCAAGGGACTGTGGACAGAAATACTCCCAGAAGTATTATGGGCGCTTAGAACAACCCCGAAGACGAGCACAAGAGAGACACCTTATTCTCTAGTCTGTGGAACGGAGGCAGTAATACCAATCAAGTCGGAGAATCCAGCTTGAGGTACTCCCATGAAAGCGGCAACGACAATGACGAGAATGGGAGACAAGATCTCGACGAGGTCAAGGACCGGCGAGATATGGCGTATATAAGGATGGTCGTACAAAAACAGCAAGCATAACACTACTACACAAAAAGGCAAAGGTTCGATTGCTCAAAATTGGGGACTACGTACTCAAAGCTAAGACCCAAGCAAATAGGGACCCATGAGAAGACAAGTTGAGAACTAACTGGAATAGACCGTATAAAATCATAGGCAAAGTAGAGAAGGGTTCCTTTTAATTGGAAACTATGGAAGGGAAGTGATAACAACACGATAGGGGTCTAAGAACTACTAAAGAAGAACAAGCAAATCAAGATACGTGCGGAAGCTAAAAGAAGGTAAAGAAATGAAAAAGAAGATAGAAATTAAAGAGAGATTGAGTTTCTTGAATTCAAGAAGTCTATTCTTGAAGTTGAATCCTAACAACAACAGTTAGCTTATAAAGAACTAATCGCCTTTGGTAGAGAATTAAAGACAAAAGATAGATTTTGAAATCTAACCCTTTAGAATAATAAGAACAACAATAAACCTAAACCTATCACCTTTCTTGAATACCTAGAAGTGATCTAAGATTTCTAAGAATTCATCTTACCACCTTAAGTTGAGTTTTGAAGGTTGAAGAATAAATTCAAGAGTAACCACCCACAAGAGTGTAAGAAGAATCTCACAATTTTTATTGATAATAGTCTGCAATAATCTACAAAAAAAAATTCACCCCTTATATAGGTGGGAGGGTCATGAAATTAAGGCAAAAACAAATAAAGAAATAAATTCCTAAACTACTTTGGACAACAAGTCCAGCTATCTTAGGAAAAGGAAAAATACTAGGAAACAAAACAAATATCAATCTTGGAAAGTAACTCCAAAAATCTTAGGAAAAAGAAAACGTAACCTTAACTACCTAGGAATGCACTAAATCTAGTACTAAAATATATGGAAATAAGTTAAAACCAATCTAGGATAGAATCTTGAAAGTCCCAAACCAATCTTGGATAGAATCTTGAAAATCATAAAAATCATGAAGGCAACTTGCAAGCAACTTGGCACCAACTTGCACTCAACCTCTAGCACGAATATAGTACCGTTATTGGACATCAAGTAAGTCCTTTTTATGTTATAAAATGTGACTTCATGCAGGATTTATTTGGCTGCAAATTTGGACACATTTTATGTACCAATGGGTCCAAAAGTGGACTGATTAGGACTTTCTTTAAAGGATGTCTCTTAGGATCAAATCCGCCTCTTCTTGGGCATAAATTTGGTCATAAAATAATTGTAACGTAGATAATTCATATCTTTTATCCTTGATCTCTTCTCCCAATTAACAACTTCTTTATTTGCACTTGAAGTCTAATGACCTTGTTTTGCAACTCTTTAGCTTGATATCTTGTTAAAGGCCCTCTTTGAGATTCCAAAGCTTCATCATTGTCCTTGAATAGAGTTGATATTCCTAGGATGCTATAAGAAAGCTCCTACCAAACAATTAGAACATCATCCATTTCAAATACTTCAACTTCTGTAAAAACAAGAAATACCATATAAGTCGTACTCTTTTTTCCTCATTTGAGTTTTGTCTCAATGGGGTTTTCTCAAAGAGGTTTTTAACGAGGAGACGAGCGGGACACTTCAAGTTGGAGTGTATGAGAGGACTTATTTTTTCATTGCTCGACTCCTCAAGAATATCCAAGTCAAACAATGAAGGGACTAAATATACTAGGATTGGGATTGGAACGCCAGCCAATACCCGAAACTTGTAAATTTTCTCCAAAAGTTGCCGAAGGACGAAATGATGTAATTGAAACAACGATGTTGAAATAATAAAGATGCACGTCTGATCGAAACTAGTTTCCAAAAGGTACGTTCGACTAGTTCGAACAATACCTATTGTCTCTCGGCCACGACTTAATCAAAGGTACGTTCGACAAAGCTCAAACAACACCTATTGGCCATCTCCCCTAACTTACTAAAAGGTACGTTCGACCAAGCTCGAACAACACCTGTTGGCCTTCGGCCCTAACATAACAAAATGTACGTTTGACCAAGCTCGAGCAACACCTATCAGCCCTCGGCCATGAATTAATGAAAGGAAATTTCAACCAACTTGAAAAACTCTTATTGGCCCACGGCCACTACCTAATCAAAGGAATGTTCAAAAGGCCTGAACAACCCTTATTTAGCCCACGGCTACAACTCAAACTTAAAGGTACATTTGACCAGCTCAAACAACACCTATCGGCCCTCGACCATGACTCATTTAAAGGTATGTTCGACCATCTTGAACAACACCTATCAGCTCTCGGCCATGATTATTTTAAAAGTATGATTCGACCAGCTCAAACAATACCTATCGGCCCTCGGGAACAATTTAACTTAAAAGTATAACTCAAACAAAGGTTGATACGGTCCACGGGCACTCAACACCACGGCTATCGCAACTTAGAAGATAACAACAAAGAAATAAAGTAGAAAATAAAAAACAAGTACAAAAACAAAGATAAGAAAGGTTCGTTTAAAACAACAACCAACTTTGATATTTAGATAAAGAGTCTTTAAAAAGGCACTTGAAGACACCAAAAAACAATATAAAAGAAGTTAAACAAAGACTAGTGGCCATCACCACCCCGGCCTCCGACGTCCTCTCCATCCCTGCTTTGACCATAAGCGAAGTCATACTAAGAACTATCCGCAAGCCGGTCTACACCCTCTTCCTCATCCTCCTCGAAATCAGGCTGAGGCGTGGCTGGATCATAACCACAGGCGAGCCGGGCCTCACGAGCTTTAACTTGAGTCCCCTCTAGGTCCATCTCATAAATAGAGCCCACATTATTCAAATCACGGATCACATCCAGTCGGGCTTCAACGTGGATCCACTTTTCGTACTGCTCTCGAAGAATATTAGGATACTCAGAGGCATTAGACGTAGAGGTCCTCACAAGTAGTTGGGCATTCTCGGCCTCACGAACTGCAACTCGATCATGCAACTCAGAGTTATCCTTACCCAACTTCCTAAGTCTCTCCTCGAGCCTGGCCTCCTTAGCTTCGGCCGCAGATAGAATATTGTCCCGCTTGGAACTGAGAGCCATGTTCGCCATCTCCAAAATTGTAGTCTCTTTTTTGAGCCTCCGATCGAGAGGACTCCACCTCCTCGAGCATCCACTGCTTTTCGGCGACTTCCCCCCCTCAAGGTATCGATATCGAGCTGGCATCCGTCTAACTGCTTCGCAGTTGAACTAGCTGATTATGAAGGTTATTGGGCCTCCACGCCCTTACTCAGCTTTAGCTCCACTCTTTTTCTCCTCAACGCTCCCTCGAGAACGCTGAATCTCTCCACGGCTGCCATCAGCTCCTCATCTTTCTTCTTTAGCTTTTATCTCAAGGTCAGCACGTCTCCCTCCTCGCCAAGCCGCCTTCAAACGTACTGGTACTTCCCACGGTTCTCCTCGTACTTACCATTCAAATTCACATAAATTTCTTTCTCTTCTCCCTCTGAGCACTCTCAATATCCAGAATAACAGTCTGCAAATCAAATAAAGGAAAAAAGTTAAAACTTGGAAACAAGTTAAGACGTAGGAAAAAGAATGATAAACAACCACACTTACCCTGAAAGTGAAACTAGTAATGTACTTCAACAAAGTACTATCGGTCAAATTCTTGAGAGTCACGCGCTTGGACTCAGAGCAAAGAGGACAGAGAGCGGGAACCGCCTCCTTGGTATTTCTCAGCAAATCACGATCCATTGGAATTTTGATGGTCCATGAGCCCCCCTCCATCATCACCTCAATCTGAGTGAGCCCCTCATCAATAATTCTATGATCATCGGGGTCCATGTCGGAACCCGACTCATCACCCTTTTCAGCAATGTTCTTGCCTTTATCCTTGTGAGCCGGAGAAGCATCCATTTCCAGCCTAGAAGAAGAGGTCCCATCTTGCCCTATGATCTCGTCTAAGACACACCTCTATTCGGGGTTGTGAAACGGTCGATTGCAATAATAATACCCAACAAGAAGTCGGGATCGAATCCACAGAGAGCTGAGATGGGATTAGTGGTATATATTTGGATAAAGCACGTGAAGTATCTTGGTTGCACTTCCACAAATATGGCTTTGCTTTTACTTCTAGAATTATGTAGAGAATATTGTTTTTGGATGGTTTTCAAATATATAAAAAGTCCTTGGGGTATGAACTTCACCTAGGCGTTTACCTAACGGGTTGTAAACTTTAAAGCTTGTTTTGTTAGTCGGAGTGTATTATAGAAATCAACACTTAAATACTCATACAATACCTCTCAGTAAGAGAGTGATTTTGCCCAATTTGGCTTTCTCAAGTCCAAATGGGTATTGAACAAAACAGTTGATAAAATGCTCAAGTCGGGTTTTACTATCTCTAGGTTCAACCCTTTAATTAGGACTATCAATCTCTTGATTTTATCCCAAATTCTTGTTAGGCAAGGTTTCCTAGACTGTCTCTCTTTCTCAAGTACAGACTAAGTCAAATAAGCATAAACTAATATTTTCAACCATTAATACTACAATTAAAGGCAAGAACAAGGCTAAATAATAAACACCCAACCATAAACAAGCCATAAATCAAACACTCATTAGATTCACATACTAGGGTTGGGTCACAACCCTAGCTAAAAGTCTAGCTACTCATAATGGGTATAGAGGAAAATAGAGAAGAAAAGATGATAAAACTCATATTGCAAGATTAAAAGATAAAAATCCAATGTTTAATCACCAAAACAAGCTAAAGTTGCCTAAAGGGGTAAAGAAAAACGGCTACAGTACTTTCAATATTCAAAACTTGACCTAATTTCGTGAAAGTAGTCTATTTATACAAAGATAAAATTTTCGGATAAAATTACCCTGTCAGAGGTTCTGTGGCCGTACAATTATATGTACGGTCCACACTTCTCTTCAGATCTTGACAGGAGTTGACTCTGCGGCCGCATAATTCTGGATTGCGGACGCATCTCTCATATTCTACGGTCCACACAACTTTGGGTGCGGCCGCATTGGGCTCTTCTATGGACCGCACATATCCTGTGTGTGGTCGCATAGCTATTTCTGTGGCCGCACAATTATTGTGCGGTCCGCATTTCTTCTTGAGATTGAAATGAAACTCTCTAAACTTTGGCTCTTACGTAGCTTTTGCATCGCACAATAATTGTACGGTCCACACTTTGCACTGGGGCTCTGTTGATTTTCCTTCACATTCTGCAGCCGCAGATAAAAATATGTGATCCGCACTTGAGCTTTTGTGCCATATGTTTGTCCTTGTTCAGATCACTCCTCATTGAGTTGGATTTTATCGTAGTGGCTCATTTTCCAATACTCCTGCAGGTAAGCATATTTTACCAATTTTTAGGAATACAATTAGAAACTTTTGGATTAAAACAAAAGCTAAAAGGCGCTAATAAGTAGTCAAAATTCCCACTTATAAACTCCCCCAAACTTAAGCTTTCTCTTGTCCTCAAAAGAATAAGGTAATTCCCATCTCCACAAGATAAGAGCTATTCCAGCTAATCTAAGGTGAATCAAACACACATCAATTGGGACCAATAATTACCCACAATACTTATGAATAATCAACAATGCAATGATTTGAAGTTTTAAGCACAAATAGTTCTAATGTGACACTAGAGAACCAGGAGTTGCCTTTACTCATCAAGTTCGCTCTTTCATGTAGGTCATTGTGGATCCCAAACTCCTCCTCCTCTACTCTCCGTTAGCATATCTCCCTTAAGAATGTAGCACTCACTTCAAGGATTTGTGAAACGTTCGCTCATCTCTCTCAAAAGAATGTCACAAGTACGGCTTTAAGTATTATATGCTTGCCCCTCATGTAAATCACCACTAATGTAGTTTCACTCAGCTTGAAATCACGTAGGAATTTTTCGGATTGTAATGAAGGCTTTTGGACTAAGGTAGGAAATGTTGGAATATAACGGGTTCATCTTTCCTTAAGCACTCTATTTTCTCTTTTTGGTTCATGCTTTGTCGACTATTTGAGTCATTTTATTTTTCCTTAAGGGAACTAGAGAGACTTAACATCACTCTTTCTTGGTCATGATATTTGTTTTCTCCCTCTTTGTTTGCTCCATGCTTTGCATTTTTGCTTTTCTTTGAATCCTTTCAACTCTTCAACTTATTCACTTTCTTTTTTCTTTTTTCTTTTGTAGCTTGATACAAGTTTCAAATTTCTCGTCTCTCCCCCAAATTTATGTTTTAGCCAATTGTTTCTCAAGAGTGTTAAGGAAAGATCAGGTGCCAAGAGAGGATCACTACAAAACGGGTAAAAGCTTGTAACATGGTTATCAAATGAGAAAGGTTTTAGACTCAAAAGGGTTGAATAGGTATAACAACATTGGTAGGTCATGGAAAATTTTAAAATGGGTCAAGGAGAGCCTACAATCATTTATCAAGCCAAGAAAAACTTAGAATTTCGCCTAGAAACACATTCGGGGCAAGTTCTTGACCATTCGCATAGGTACTTGTACTTGCAACAAAATATCTCACCTCTCACACAACTGGATTGTTCAAGCGGATAGAGTCGAGGGCTCACAACAACTATATTCGAGATTGAAAATCACTCATGGTTCAACTAAACCACTCGATGATTGCTTAAGTCAACACAAAAGTCAAAAGGTCACTAACTAGAACTATTTCTTTCCAAGAACTTGTTTTTAATCATAAGTATGTAGTTAAGTGTGTTGGTACCAAGTGAAATATGCTTGACTCTTCTAGTTCGACTCAATTAGGTCCTCTTATTCATTATTACTATTGTTCTTACCTAAACATCAAAAACGGACTCAACCCCTTAAGAAGGTTGTCACGCCATCCATCGTTGGGAAGAGTCACCTAGTTGTTAGTGTTTGAATGGTTGCGTCAGGTCACCATGACGGTGTCATAATATGCCATCAGGTTTAATAAGTTAGCCCGTCATATTCCTACTTCGCTTCCTACAGCCAGATAGCGAGTCAACAGACTCATTGAAGGACCCAATTATTATAGTAAACTTTTGTACGACTCGAGAGCTATAGGCTAATACTTCATTTCCGCTGGTGGTAGAAATTGCCAAGATAAGGAGACCAAGACGTCTCGAAGTTCTGGGGGATTCAGTGGATTTTACTCTGCAGGTAAAAATCATTATGGCAGGGG
>AWOL01S0099910.1:0-15914 GCA_000715115.1 Nicotiana otophora
CTCCCTTTGCAAACGTTTAAAGATGACTATGCAACCTAAGTGCGGTCCGCGAAACGGTTATGCGATTGACAAAATAGCCTCAAAAGCGACATCAAAATGTCCCATAAAACTGCCTCACTCTGCGACCAGTCTACGGTCCGTAGAGAGGTTCTGCTGCCTCAGAACGGGTCGCAGAAAAGCCTACTTCTACCCGACATTCTCCTTCAACTCCCCAGGCACTAGTCAGTCCAAAAAGTCCGAACCTACCTTCGCAAAAGTCTAAGGATGACTATGCGGCCAAAGTGCGGCCCGCGAAATGGTTATGCGGTCGCATAATTGACCACAAAATCAACCTTAAAAAAGCCCCATAAAACTGACTCACTCTATGTCCATTCTGCGGTCTGCAGAGTGGTTCTGTGGCTGTAGAAAGGGCCGCAGAAATGCCTACTTCTGCACAACATTTTCCTACAACTCCCCAGGGACTGTTCAATCCAAAAAGTCTGAACCTCCCTTCAAACAATTCTAAGGATGACTATGCGACAAAAGTGCGGCCCGCGAAATGGTTATGCAGTCACATAATTGACTACGAAATCGACATTAATAAAGCCCCAGAAAACTGCCTCACTCTACGTCTATTCGGCGGTCCTCAGAGTGGTTCTGCGGCCATAGAATGGACCGCATAAATGCCTACTTCTGCCTAACATTTTCCTTCAACTCCCTAGGCACTGTTAAATCTAAAAAGTTCGAACCTCCCTTTGCAAACGTTTAAAGATGACTATGCAACCTAAGTGCGGTCCGCAAAACGGTTATGCATTCGCATAATTGTCCTTGAAGTCAATCAAAAATGCCCAAGAAAACTGCCTCACTCCGCGACCATTCTGCGGTCCGTAGAGTGGTTCTGCGGCCCCAGAACGGGGCGCAGAAATGCCTACTTTTGCTCAATATTTTCCTTCAAATTACCAGGAACTATTCAATCCAAAAAATCCAAACCTCCCTTTGCAAAAGTATAAGGATGATTGTGAGACCAAAGTGCGGCCCGCGAAACGGTTATGCGATCGAATAAATAGCCTCGAAATCGACATCAAAAATTTCCCAGAAAACTGCCTCACCATGCGACCATTCTGTGGTCCGCAGAAATGCCTACTTCTGCCCAACATTCTCCTTCAACTCCCAAGACACTGTTCAATCCAAAAAGTCCAAACCTCCCTTCGCAAAAGTTCAAGGATGATTGTGAGACCAAAGTGCGGCTCGCGAAACGATTATGCGATCGACTAAATAGCCTCGCAATTGACATCAAAAATGTCCCAGAAAACTGCCTCACTCTGCGACCAGTCTGCGGTCCGTAGAGAGGTTCTGCTGCCACAGAACGGGCCGCAGAAAAGCCTACTTCTGCCCGACATTCTCCTTCAACTCCCCAGGCACTAGTCAATCCAGAAAGTCCGAACCTCCCTTCGCAAAAGTCTAAGGATGACTATGCGGCCAAAGTGCGGCCCACGAAATGGTTATGCGGTCGCATAATTGACCAGAAAATTAACCTTAAAAAAGCCCCAAAAAACTGACTCACTCTGTGTCCATTCGGCGGTCTGCAGAGTGGTTTTGTGGCTGTAGAACGGGCCGCAGAAATGCCTACTTCTGCATAACATTTTCCTACAACTCCCTAGAAACTGTTCAATCCAAAAGGTCCGAACCTCCCTTCAAACAATCCTATGGATGACTATGCGACCAAAGTGCGGCCCGCGAAATGGTTATGCAGTCACATAATTGACTGCGAAATCGACATTAAAAAAGCCCTAGAAAACTGGCTCACTTTGCGTCTATTCGGCGGTCCTCAGAGTGGTTCTGCGGCCGTAGAATGGACCGCAGAAATGCCTACTTCTGCCCAACATTTTCCTTCAACTCCCTAGGCACTGTTAAATCTAAAAAGTTCGAACCTCCCTTTGCAAACGTTTAAAGATGACTATGCAACCTAAGTGCGGTCCGCGAAACGGTTATGCATTCGCATAATTGGCCTTGAAATCAATCAAAAATGCCCAAGAAAACTGACTCACTCCGCGACCATTCTGTGGTCCATAGAGTGGATCTGCGACCCCAGAACGGGGTGCAGAAATGCCTACTTTTTCTCAACATTGTCCTTCAAATTACCAGGCACTATTCAATCCAAAAAGTCCAAACCTCCCTTTGCAAAAGTATACGGATGATTGTGAGACCAAAGTGCGGCCCGCGAAACGGTTATGCGATCGAATAAATAGCCTCGAAATCGACATCAAAAATTTCCCAAAAAACTGCCTCACCATGCGACCATTCTGTGGTCCACAGAAATGCCTACTTCTGCCCAACATTCTCCTTCNCAAAATGCCCAAGAAAACTGCCTCACTCCACGACCATTCTGCGGTCCGTATAGTGGTTCTGCGGCCCCAGAACGGGGCGCAGAAATACCTACTTTTGCTCAACATTGCCCTTCAAATTACCAGGCACTATTCAATCCAAAAAGTCCAAACCTCCCTTTGCAAAAGTATAAGGATGATTGTGAGACCAAAGTGCAGCCCGCGAAACGGTTATGCGATCGAATAAATAGCCTCGAAATCGACATCAAAAATTTCCCAGAAAATTGCCTCACCATGCGACCATTGTGTGGTCCGCAGAAATGCCTACTTCTGCCCAACATTCTTCTTCAACTTCCCAGACACTGTTCAATCCAAAAAGTCCAAACCTCCCTTCGCAAAAGTTCAAGGATGATTGTGAGACCAAAGTGCGGCACGCGAAACGGTTATGCGATCGACTAAATAGCCTCGCAATTGACATCAAAAATGTCCCAGAAAACTGCCTCACACTGCGACCAGTCTGCGGTCCGCAGAGAGGTTCTGCTGCCGCAGAACGGGCCGCAGACAAGCCTACTTCTGCACAACATTCTCCTTCAACTCCCCAGGCACTAGTCAATGCAAAAAGTCCGAACCTCCCTTCGCAAAAGTCTAAGGATGACTATGCAGCCAAAGTGCAGCCCGCGAAATGGTTATGCGGTCGCATAATTGACCATGAAATCNCCTTTGCAAAAGTATACGGATGATTGTGAGACCAAAGTGCGGCCCGCGAAACGGTTATGCGATCGAATAAATAGCCTCGAAATCGACATCAAAAATTTCCCAAAAAACTGCCTCACCATGCGACCATTCTGTGGTCCACAGAAATGCCTACTTCTGCCCAACATTCTCCTTCAACTCCCCAGACACTGTTCAATCCAAAAAGTCCAAACCTCCCTTCGCAAAAGTTCAAGGATGATTGTGAGACCAAAGTGCGGCACGCGAAATGGTTATGCGATCGACTAAATAGCCTCGCAATTGACATCAAAATGTCCCAGAAAACTGCCTCACTCTGCGACCAGTCTGCGGTCCGCAGAGAGGTTCTGCTGCCGCAGAACGGACCGCAGAAAAGCCTACTTCTGCCCAACAATCTCCTTCAACTCCCCAGACACTAGTAAATCCAAAGAGTTCGAACCTCCCTTCGCAAAAGTCTAAGGATGCCTATGCAGCCAAAGAGCAGCCCGCGAAATGGTTATGCAGTCGCATAATTTACCACGAAATCAACATTAAAAATTCCCCAAAAAACTGCCTCACTACATGACCATTCTGCGGTCCGTAGAGTGGTTCTGTGGCCGAAGAATGGGGCGCAGAAATGCCTACTTCTGCCCAACATTTTCCTTCAAATCACCAGGCACTGTTCAATCCAAAAAGTCAAAACCTCCCTTCCTTAAAGACTAAGGATGATTGTGCGACCAAAGTGCAGCCCGTGAAACGTTTATGCGATCGCATAAATAGCCGCGAAATTGACATCAAAGACGTCCTAGAAAACTGCCTCGCTCTGCGACCATTCTGCGGTCCGCAGAGAGGTTCTGCGGCTGCAGAACGGCTGCAGAAATGCCTACAGCCCAACATTTTCCTTCAAATCCCGAGGCACTGTTCAATCCAAAAATTCTTAACCTCCCTTTACAAAAGTCTAAGGATGACTATGCGACCATAGTGCGGCCCGCAAAACGGTTATGCGGTCGCATAATTGACCACAAAATCAGCATTACAAATGCCCCAAAAAACTGCCTCACTACGCGACCATTATGCGGTCCGTAGAGTGGTTCTGCGGCGGAAGAACGGGGCGCAGAAATGCCTACTTCTGCCCAACATTTTCCTTCAAATCACCAAGAACCGTTCAATCCGAAAAGTAAAAACCTTCTTTTGCAAATGTCTAAGGATGATTGTGCGACCAAAGTGCAGCCCGCAAAACGGTTATGCGATAGCATAAATAGCCGCGAAATTGACATCAAAAACATCCCCGATAACGGCCTCACTCTGTGACCATTCTACGGTGCACAGAGAGGTTCTGCTTCCACAGAACAGGCCGTAGAAATGCCTACTTCTGCCCAACATTCTCCTTCAATTCTCCAGGCACTCTTCAATCCAAAAAGTCCGAACATCCCTTCACAAAAGTCTAAGGATGGCTATGCGACCAAAGTACAACCTGTGAAACGGTTATGCGATTGCGTAATTGACAACGAAATCAACATATAAAACACCCCAGAAAATTGCCTCACTCCGCGACCAATCTGCGGTCCGTAGAGTGGTTCTGCGACCGCAGAACGGGGTATAGAAATGCCTACTTCTAACCAAAATTTTCCTTCAAATCACCAGGCACTATTCAATCCAAAAAGTCCGAACCTCCCTTCGCAAAAGTCTAAGGATGACTGTGCGACCAAAGTGTGGCCCGAAAAACAGTTATGAGATCGTAGAAATAGCCGCGATAACGACATCAAAAATGCACCAGAAAACTGCCTCACTCTGCGACCATTTTGCGTTCCGCAGAGAGGTTCTGCGGCTGCAAAACGGGCAACTGAAATGCCTAGTTTTTCCCAACATTCTCCTTCAACTCCCCAGGCACTGTTCAATCCAAAAAGTCCAAACCTCCCTTCGCAAAAGTCTAAGGATGATTGTGAGACCAAAGTGCGGCCCACAAAACGGTTATGCGATCGAATAAATAGCCTCGAAATCGACATCAAATATTTCCCAGAAAACTGCCTCACCATGCGACCATTCTGTGGTCCGCAGAAATGCCTACTTCTGCCCAACATTCTCCTTCAACTCCCCAGACACTGTTCAATCCAAAACGTCCAAACCTCCCTTCGCAAAGATTCAAGGATGATTGTGAGACCAAAGTGCGGCACGCGAAACGGTTATGCGATCGACTAAATAGCCTCGCAATTGACATCAAAAATGTCCCAGAAAACTGCCTCACACTGTGACCAGTCTGCGGTCCGCAGAGAGGTTCTGCTACCGCACAACGGGCCGTAGAAGAGCCTACATCTGCCCAACATTCTCCTTCAACTCCCCAGGCACTAGTCAATCCAAAATGTCCGAACCTCCCTTCGCAAAAGTCTAAGGATGACTATGCAACCAAAGTGCAGCCCGCGAAATGGTTATGCGGTCGCATAATTGACCACAAAATCAACATTAAAAATGCCCCAAAAAACTGCCTCACTACATGACCATTCTGCGGTCCGCAGAGTAGTTCTGTGGCCGAAGCATGGGGCGCAGAAATGCCTACTTCTGCCCAACATTTTCCTTCAAATCACCAGGCACTGTTCAATCTAAAAAGTTAAAACCTCCCTTCACTAAAGTCTAAGGATGATTGTGTGACCAAAGTGCAGCCCGCGAAATGGTTATGCGATCGCATAAATAGCCGCGAAATCGACATCAAAGACGTCCTAGAAAACTGCCTCACTCTGCGACCATTCTGCGGTCCGTAGAGAGGTTCTACAGCTGCAGAACGGCTGCAGAAATGCCTACTGCCCAACATTTTCCTTCAAATTCCGAGGCACTGTTCAATCCAAAAATTCTTAACCTCCCTTTACAAAAGTCTAAGGATGACTATGCGACCATAGTGCGGCCCGCAAAACGGTTATGCGGTCGCATAATTGACCACAAAATCAGCATTAAAAATGCCCCAAAAAACTGCCTCACTACGCAACCATTATGCGGTCTGTAAAGTGGTTCTGCGGCGGAAGAACGGGGCGCAGAAATGCCTACTTCTGCCCAACATTTTCCTTCAAATCACCAAGAACTGTTCAATCCGAAAAGTAAAAACCTTCTTTTGCAAAAGTCTAAGGATGATTGTGCGACCAAAGTGCGGCCCGCGAAACGGTTATGCGATAGCATAAATAGCCGTGAAATCGACATCAAAAACATCCCAGATAACGGCCTCACTCTGCGACCATTCTACGGTCCGCAGATAGGTTCTGCTTCCACATAACGGGCCGTAGAAATGCCTACTTCTGCCCAACATTCTCCTTCAACTCTCCAGGCACTCTTCAATCCAAAAAGTCCGAACATCCCGTCGCAAAAGTCTAAGGATGGCTATGCGACCAAAGTACAACCTGTGAAACGGTTATGCGATCGCGTAATTGACAACGAAATCAACATATAAAACACCCCAGAAAATTGCCTCACTCCGCGACCAATCTGCGGTCCGTAGAGTGGTTCTGCGACCGCAGAACGGGGCACAGAAATGCCTACTTCTAACCAAAATTTTCCTTCAAATCACCAGGCACTATTCAATCCAAAAAGTCCGAACCTCCCTTCGCAAAAGTCTAAGGATGACTATGCGACCAAAGTGTCGCCCGAAAAACAGTTATGCGATCGCAGAAATAGCCGCGATATCGACATCAAAAATGCACCACAAAACTGCCTCACTCTGCGACCATTTTGCGTTCCGCAGAGAGGTTCTGCGGCTGCAAAACGGGCAACTGAAATGCCTACTTTTGCCCAACATTCTCCTTCAACTCCCCAGGCACTGTTCAATCCAAAAAGTCCAAACCTCCCTTCGCAAAAGTCTAAGGATGACTATGCGGCCAAAGTGCAGCCCACAAAGTGGTTATGCAGTCGCATAATTGACTGCGAAATCGACATTAAAAGAGCCCCAGAAAACTGCCTCACTCTGCGTCCATTCTGCGGTCCGCAAAGTGGTTCTGCGGCCGTAGAATGGACCGCAGAAATGCCTACTTCTGCCCAACATTTTCCTTCAACTCCCTAGGCATAGTTAAATCCAAAAAGTCTGAACCTCCATTCGTAAAAGTTTAAAGATGACTATGCGACCAAATTGCGGCCCGCGAAACGGTTATGCATTCGAATAATTAGCCGCGAAATCGACATCAAAAATGCCCAAGAAAACTGCCCAACATTTTCCTTCAAATCACCAGGCACTATTCAATTCAAAAAGTCCAAACCTCCCTTTGCAAAAGTCTAAGGATGATTGTGAGACCAAAGTGCGGCAAGCGAAACGGTTATGCGATCGAATAAATAGCCTCGAAATCGACATCAAATATTCCCCAAAAAATTAACCTCACTCTGCGACCATTCTGTGGTCCGCCGAGAGCTTCTACTGCCGCCGAACGGGCCGTAGAAATGCCTACTTCTGCCCAACATTCTCCTTCAACTCCCCAGGCACTGGTCAAAAGTATAAGGATGACTATGCGGCCAAAGTGTAGCCCGCGAAATTGTTATGCGGTCGCATAATTTACCACAAAATCAACATTAAAAACGCCCCAAAAAACTGCCTAACTACATGACCATTCTATGGTCCATAGAATGGTTATGCGGTCGAAGAACGGGCCACAGAAATGCCAACTTCTGCCGACATTTTCCTTCAACTCACCAGGCATTGTTCAATCCAAAAAGTCCGAACCTCCCTTCGCTAAAGTCTAAGGATGATTGTGCGACCAAAGTGCGGCCCGTGAAACGGTTATATGATCGCATAAATAGCCGCGAAATCGACATAAAAAATGCCCCAGAAAATTGCCTCATTCTACGACCACTATGCGGTCCGCAGAGTAGTTCTGCGGCTGCAAAACGGGCCACTGAAATGCTTACTTTTTCCCAACATTCTCCTTCAACTCCCCAGACAATGTTCAATCCAAAACTTCCAAACCTCCCTTCGCAAAAGTCCAAGGATGATTGTGAGACCAAAGTGCGTCCCGCGAAACGGTTATGCGATTGAATAAAAAGCCTCGAAATCGACAACAAAAATGTCCCAAAAAACTGCCTCACTCTGCGACCATTCTGCGGTCCGCAGAGAGGTTCTGCTGCCGCAGAACGGGCCGCAAAAATGCCTACTTCTGCCCAACATTCACCTTCAAGTCCCCAGGCACTTGTCAATCCAAAAAGTCCGAACCTTCTTTCGCAAAAGTCTAAGGATGACTATGCTTCCAAAGTGCAGCCCGCAAAATGGTTATGCGGTCGCATAATTGACCACGAAATCAACATTAAAAACGCCCCAAAAAACTGCCTCACTACGCGACCATTCTGTGGTTCATAGAGTGGTTCTGCGGCTGAAGAACGGGGTGCAGAAATGCCTACTTCTGCCCAACATTTTCCTTAAAATCACCAGGAACTGTTCAGTCCAAAAAGTCCAAACCTCCCTTTGCTAATGTCTAAGGATGATTGTGCGACCAAAGTGCGGCCTGTGTAACGGTTATGAGATCGCATAAATAGCCGCGAAATCGAAATCAAAAACATCCTAGAAACCTGCCTCACCTGCGACCATTTTGTGGTCCGCATAGAGGTTCTGCAGCCGTTCTGCGGCTGTTCAATCCAAAAATTCTTAACCTCCCTTTGCAAAGGTCTAAGGATGACTATGCGACCATAGTGCGGCCCGAATAACGGTTATGCGGTCGCATAATTGACCACAAAATCAACATTAAAAACTCCCCAAAAAATGCCTCACTACTTCTGCCCAACATTTTCCTTCAAATCACCAAAAACTTTCAATCCAAAAAGTCTAAACCTTCATTCGCAAAAGTCTAAGGATGATTGTGCGACCAAAGTGAGGCCCGCGAAACGGTTATGGAATAGCCAATATAGCCGCGAAATCGACATAAACAATTTCCCAGAAAACTACCTAACTCAGCGACCATTCTACGGTCCGCAGAGAGGTTCTGCTTCCATAGACAGGGTCGTAGAAATGCATACTTCTGCCCAATATTCTCCTTCAACGCTCCAGGCACTGTTCAATCCAAAAAGTCCGAACCTCCCTTTGCAAAAGTCTAAGGATGACTATGCGACCAAAGTACGACCTGCAAAACGGTCATGCAGTCGCACAAATAGCCGCGAAATCGACATCGAAAATGCCCTAGAAAACTGCCTCACTCTGCGACCATTCTGCGGTCTGCAAAGTGGTTTTGCGATCGCAGAACGGGCGCAGAAAAGCCTACTTCTGCCTGACATTTTCCTTCAACTCCCCAGGCACTGTTCAATCCAAAACTTTCGAACCTCCCTTTGCAAAAGTCTAAGGATGACTATGCGACCAAAGTGCGGCCCGCAAAACGGTTCTGCGGTCGCATAATAGACCACGAAATAAACATAAAAAACACCCCAAATACTGCCTCACTCCGCGACCAATCTGTGGTTAGTAGAGTTGTTCTACGGCCGCAGAACGGGGCACAGAAATGCCTACTTCTGCCCAAAATTTTTCTTCAAATCACCAGGCACTATTCAATCCAAAAAGTCCGAACCTCCTTTCCCAAAAGTCTAAGTATGACTGTGCGACCAAAGTACGGCCCACAAAACGGTTATGCGATCACAGAAATAGCCGCGATATCGACATCAAAAATTCCCCAGAAAACTGCCTCACTCTGCGACCATTCTGTGGTTGCAAAACGGGCCACTGAAATGCCTACTTTTGCCCAAAATTCTCCTTTAACTCCCCAGGCACTGTTCAATCCAAAATGTCCAAACCTCCCTTCGCAAAAGTCCAAGGATGATTGTGAGACCAAAGTGCGGCCCGCGAAACGGTTATGCGATTGAATAAATAGCCTCGAAATCGACATCAAAAATGTCCCAAAAAGCTGCCTCACTCTACGACCATTCTGCGGTCCACAGAGAGGTTCTGTTGCCGCAGAACGGGCCGCAGAAATGCCTACTACTGCCCAACATTCACCTTAAACTCCCCAGGCATTGGTCAATCCAAAAAGTCCAAACCTCCCTTCGCAAAAGGCTAAGGATGACTATGCGGCCAAAGTGCAGCACGCGAAATGGTTATGCGGTCGCATAATTGACAACGAAATCAACATTAAAAACGCCCCAAAAAGTTGCCTCGCTACGCGACCATTCTGCGGTCCACAAAGTGGTTCTGCGGCCGAAGAACAGGGCGCAGAAATGCCTACTTCTGCTCAACATTTTCCTTCAAATCACCAGGCACTATTCAATCCAAAAAGTCCAAACCTCGCTTCGCTAAAGTGTAAGGATGATTGTGTGACCAAAGTGCGGCCCGCAAAACAGTTATGCGATCGCATAAATAGCCACGAAATCGACATCACAAATGTCCTAGAAAACTGCCTCACTCTGCGACCATTGTGCGGTCCGCAGAGAGGTTCTGCAGCCGCAGAACGGCCGAAGAAATGGCTACTGCCCAACATTCTCCTTCAAATCCCGAGGCACTATTAACTCCAAAAAATGTTAACCTCCCTTAGAAAAAGTCTAAGGATGACTATGCGACCATAGTGCGGCCCGCAAAACGGTTATGCGGTCACATAAATGACCACGAGATCAACATTAAAAATGTCCCAAAAAACTGCCTCACTACGCGACCATTCTGCGGTCCGTATAGTGGTTCTGTGGCCGAAGAACGGGGCGCAGAAATGCCTACTTCTGCCCAACATTTTCCTTCAAATCACCAAGAACTGTTCAATCCAAAAAGTCCAAACCTTCCTTTGCAAAACTCTAAGGATGATTGTGCGACCAAAGTGCGGCCCGCAAAACGGTTATGCGATTGCATAAATAGCCGCGAAATTGACATCAAAAATGTCCTAGAAAACTGCCTCACTCTGCGACCATTCTACGGTCCGTAGAGAGGTTCTGCTTCCACAGAACGGGCCGTAGAAAAGCCTACTTCTGCCCAACCTTCTCCTTTAACTCTCCAGGCACTGTTCAATCCAAAAAGTCTGAACCTCCCCTCGCAAAAGTCTAAGGATGACTATGCAACCAAAGTACGACCTGCAAAATGGTTATGCGGTCGCATAAATAGCTGCAAAATCGACATCAAAAATGCCCTAGAAAACTGCCTCACTGTGCGACCATTCTGCGGTACGCAAAGTGGTTTTTCGGTCGCAGAACGGGCCGCAGAAATGCCTACTTCTGCCCGACATTTTCCTTCAACTCACCAAGCACTGTTCAAGAATGACTATGCGACAAAATAGTAGCCCGTGAAACAGTTATGCGAGCGTATAAATAGGCGCGAAATCGACATAAAAAACGTCCCAGAAAACTGCCTCATTCTGCGACCATTATGCGGTCCGCAAAGTGGTTCTGCGGCTGTAGAAATTCCTACTTCTACCCAACATTTTCCTTCAACTCCCCAGGCATTGTTCAATTCAAAATTTTCGAACCTCCCTTTGCAAAAGTCTAAGGATGACTATGCGACCAAAGTACGGCCCGCGAAAAGGTTCTGCGGTCGCATAATTGACCATGAAATCAACATAAAATACAAACCAGAAAATTGCCTCACTCCGCGACCAATCTGCGGTCTGTAGAGTGGTTCTGCGGCCGCAGAACGGGGCACAGAAATGCCTACTTCTGCCCAAAATTTTCCTTCAAATCACCATGCACTATTCAATCCAAAACGTTCGAACCTTCCTTCGCAAAAGTCTAAGGATGACTATGCGACCAAAGTGCGGCCCTCGAAAAGGTTATGTGGTCGCATAATTGACCATGTAATCAACATTAAAAACACACCAGAAAACTGCCTCACTCTGCGACCATTCTGCGGTCTGCAGAGAGGTTCTGTGGCCTCAAAACGGGCCACTGAAATGCCTACTTTTGCCCAACATTCCTCTTCAACTCCCTAGGCACTGTTCAATCCAAAACATCCAAACCTCCCTTCGCAAAAGTCTAAGGATGACTATGCGGCCAAAGTGCGGCCCGCGAAATGGTTATGTTGTCGCAAAATTGACCACGAAATCAACATTAAAAAAGCCCCCGAAAACTGCCTCACTCTGCGTCCATTTTGCGGTGCGCAGAGTGGTTCTACGCCCATAGAACGGGCCGCAGAAATGCCAACTTCTGCACAACATTTTCCTACAATTCCCCAGGCACTGTTCAATCAAAAAAGTCTGAACCTCCCTTCGAAAACTTCTAAGGATGACTATGCGACCAAAGTGCGGCCCGCGAAATGGTTATGCAGTGGCATAATGGACTGCGAAATCGACATTAAAAAAGCCCCAGAAAATTGCCTCACTCTACGTCCATTCTGCGGTTCGCATAGTGGTTCTGCGGCCGTAGAATGGACCACATAAATGCCTACTTCTGCCCAACATTTTCCTTCAACTCCCTAGGCACTGTTAAATCCAAAAAGTCCGAACCTCCCTTCGCAAAAGTTTAAAGATGACTATGCGACCAAAGTGCAGCTTGCAAAACGGTTATGCAGTCACATAATTGGCCGTGAAATCGACATCAAAAATGCCCAAGAAAACTGCCTCGCTCCGCGACCAATTTGCAGTCCATGGAGTGATTCTGCGGCCGCAGAACGGGGCGCAGAAATGCCTACTTCTGCCCAACGTTTTCCTTCAAATCACCAGGCACTATTCAATCAAAAAAGTCCAAACCACCCTTAGCAAAAGTCTAAGGATGATTATGAGACCAAAGTGCAGCCCGCGAAATGGTTATGCGATCGAATAAATAGCCTCGAAATAGACATAAAAAAGTTCCTCGAAAATTGCCTCCCTCTGCGACCATTCTGCGGTCCGCAGAGGTTCTACTGCCGCAGAACGGGATACAGAACGGCCGCAGAAATGCCTACTGCCCAACATTCCCCTTCAAATCCCGAGGCACTGTTCAATCCAAAAGTTTTGAACCTCCATTTGCAAAAGTCTAAGCATGACTATGCAACCATAGTGCGGCCCGCAAAATGGTTATGCAGTCAGATAATTGACCACGAAATCAACTTTAAAAATGCCCGAGAAAACTACCTCACTGCCCGACCATTCTGCGGTCCGTAGAGTGGTTCTGTGGCCGAAGATAGGGCCGCAGAAATGTCTACTTCTACCCAATATTTTCCTTCAAATCACCAAGAACTGTTCAATCCAAAAATTCCAAACATCCCTTTGCAAAAGTCTAAGGATGATTGTGCGACCAACGTGCGGCACGCGAAATGGTTATGCGATCTCATAAAGAGCCGGAAAAGCGACATCAAAAGCGACCATTCTACGGTCCGCAAAATGGGCCGCAGAAATGCCTACTTCTGCCCAACATTCTCCTTCAACTCCCAAGCACTGGACAATCCAAAAAGTCCGAACCTCCCTTCACAAAAGTCTAAGGATGACTATGCAGCCAAAGTGCGGCCCGCGACCATTATACGAACGCATAATTGACCACGAAATCAACATTACTAACGCCCCAGAAAACTGCCTCACTCCGTGACCATTCTGCGGTCCGTAGAGTGGTTCTGCGACCGAAGAACGGGGCGCAGAAATACCTTCTTCTGCCAAACATTTTCCTTCAAATCACCATGCACTATTCAATCCAAAAAGTCCAAGGATGACTATGCGGCCAAAGTGCAGCCCGTGAAATGGTTATGCGGTCGCATAATTGACCACGAAATCAACATTAAAAATGCCCCAGAAAATTGCCTCACTCAGCGACCATTCTGCGGCCTGTAGAGTGGTTCTGCGGCCAAAGAACGGGGTGCAACAATGCCTACTTATGCCCATCATTTTCCTTCAAATCACCAGGCATTGTTCAATCCAAAAAGTCAAAATCTCCCTTCGCTAAAGTCTAAGGATGATTGTGTGACCAAAGTGCGGGCCGCAAATCGTTTATGCTATTGCATAAATAGCCGCGAAATCTACATACAAAATGTCCTAGAAAACTGCCTCACTCTGCGACCATTCTACGGTCCATAGAGAGGTTCTGCGGCCGCAAAACGGGCCACTGAAATGCCTAATTTTTCCCAACATTCTCCTTCAAATCCCCAGGCACTGTTCAATCCTAAAAGTCCAAACCTTCATTCCCAAAAGTCCAAGGTTGACTATATGACCAAAGTGCGGCCCGCAAAATGGTTATGTGGTCGCATAATTGACCACAAAATCAACATTAAAAATGCCCCAGAAAACTGTCTGCCTCTACGACCAATCTGCGGTCCGTAGAGTGGTTCTGCGGCCGTAGAACGGGGCACGGAAATGCCTACTTCTGCCAAACATTTTCCTTCAACTCCCCAGGCACTATTCAATCAAAAATGTCCAAATCTCCCTTTGCAAAAGTCTAAGGATGACTATGCGACCAAAGTTTGGCCCGCGAAATGGTTATAATGTCGCATAATTGACTACGAAATTGACATTAAACAAGCCCCAGAAAACTGCCTCACTCTGCGTCCATTCTGTGGTCCGCAGAGTGGTTCTGCGGCCGTAGAACGGACCACAAAAATGCCTAATTCTGCCCAATATTTTGCTTCAACTACCTAGGCACTATTTAATCCAAAACGTCCGAACCTCCATTTGCAAAGGTTTAAGGATGACTATGCGACCAAAGCGTGGTCCACGAAATGGTTATGCAGTCGCATAATTGGCCGCGAAATCGACATAAAACATGCCCAAGAAAACTGCCTCGCTCCACGACCATTCTGCGGTCCGTAGAATGGTTCTGCGGCCGCATAAGGGGCGTAATAATATCTACTTCTGCATAAGGGGGCGTTAAAATCACCTGGCACTATTCAATACAAAAAGTACAAACCTCTCTTCGCAAAAGTCTAAGGATGATTGTGAGACCAAGGTGCGGCCCGCGAAACGGTTATGCGATCGAATAATTAGCATCAAAATCGACATAAAAAATGTCCCAGAAAACTGCCTCACTCTGCGACCATTCTGCGGCTCCAGAGAGGTTCTGCTGCCAAAGAACGAGCCGCAGAAATGCCTACTTCTACCCAACATTCTCCTTTAACTCCCCAGGCACTGGTCAATCCAAAAAGTCCGAACCTCCCTTCGCAAAAGTCTAAGGATGACTATGCGGCCAAAGTGCGGCCCGTGAAATTGTTATGCGATCGCATAATTGACCACGAAATCAACATTAATAATGCCCCAGAAAACTGCCTCACTCCGCGACCATTCTGCGGTCCGTAGAGTGGATCTGCGACCGAAGAACGGAGCGCAGAAATGCCATCTTCTGCCAAACATTTTCCTTCACATCAACAGGCAGTGTTCAATCCAAAAAGTCCAAACCTCCCTTCGCTAAAGTCTAAGTATGATTGTGCAACCAAAGTGCGGCACGCGAAACGGTTATACGATCGCATAAATAGCCACGAAATTGACATAAAAAACATCCTAGAAAACTGCCTCACTCAGCGACAATTCTACGGTATGTAGAGAGGTTCTGTAGCCGCAGAACGACCACAGAAATGCCTACTGCCCTACATTCTCCTTCAAATCCCGAGGCACTGTTCAATTTAACAATTCTGAACCTCCCTTTGCAAAGGTCGAAGGATGACTATGCGACCATAGTACGGCCCACAAAACGGTTATGCGGTCGCATAATTGACCACGAAATCAACATAAAAAATGTCGTAGAAAACTGCCACACTGCGCGACCATTCTGCGATCCATAGAGTGGTTCTGCGGCCGAAGAACGGGGCGCAGAATTGCCTACTTCTGCTCAACATTCTCCTTAAAATCACCAGGCACTGTTCAATCCAAAAAGTCCAAAACTCCCTTCGCAAAAGTCTAAGGATGACTGTGAGACCAAAGTGCGGCCCGCGAAACGATTATGCGATCGAATAAATAGGCTCGAAATCGACATAAAACATGCCCCAGAAACTGTCTCTTATACACGTCTGGGAATGAAGGTTTGGACTTTTAGGATTGAACAGTGCCTAATTTTTCCCAACATTCTCCTTCAAATCCCCTGGCACTGTTCAAT
>AWOL01S0099912.1:11842-27948 GCA_000715115.1 Nicotiana otophora
ATTTCAATAGTTCCACTCAAAAGCCAAACCAATACTCTACACTTCAACTTTTACAAAGTTCATGACAAATTCAAGTGCTCACGAGAGGTAAAAGGTTCAAATAGATGGTCAATTTAAACAAATGGGTCAGGCTTGAAATGTGGTTGCCAAAGAAATAGGATTAAATGCTCAACGGGGTTAACTAAGATACACAACAATTAGGCAGGTAAAAACATACATCTGGCTCAACAAAGAAATGCCTATATCACTTCCAAGACTGAATAAAACTACTATTTTGCTTTGCAAACACACGGGGCAAGTTCTAGGCATCAAATCCAATGCACAGAATACAAAAATAACTCACACATACATGGCACATAACTCACTCAGGATTGGACTATCAACACACTCTAGTCAAAGCAATTAAGCAAAGTTAAGATCATACAATTTAAGGTACTTATACAAGAGTAAAAAACTGAGCCTAAGCGTCACAACTAAAGCACTCACTATTCTCAAGGTATAATAAAGTCATGACATATTGCCTTCAATTCAAATCACATCACAAGGTTTCCTTCTCCTAAAATAAAAACTAACTACACCCGATTCAAACAAACCTCTTGAAAAAAAAACAACGGTACAAAGAAACATCAAGGGAGAATTATTATACTACCTACAAACGAAAATCTTTTTGTCTTTTTGCTTTCGACTTTAATCCCTCAAGCAACCCGTCGATGGTATCCATCATCGGGAAAAATCGAAAATTTTAAGACATTTCTCATTTTTTTTCTATCTCTACTAACTACAACTAACAAAAATACTAATATACATACATACAAATGTCCCCCACCCCACATTTAAGTTGTGGCATGTCCCCATGACACACAATTGAAAAGCATAAGGTAAAGAAAACTTACCAGAATATCTAGTCGGGGTCTGAGTCAAAGTCGGGCTCCATGCACACATCCATGCAGACAGCTTCTTCTCAGCCTTTTCAGGGAACACCCCACACTTATCCTTCTCGCTCACTGCAGTCTTCTCTTTCGAGCCCTTTGCTTTCCACTCAACACTTGGAGCTGGTTTTCCTTTTTGCACCCCCTTTTATACATCCATCTTGAAAGTCACAGTCTCCTCACCCATTCTAAGCATGAGTTTCCTCTCGTGTATATCTAATATCGCCCTGTCTGTCGCTAAGAATGGGCTTCCTAGGATGAGGGGAGCCTGCTTGTTTTTCTCCATATTAACCAATATAAAATCCACAAGAACTATGAACTTATCCACCCAAACTAACACATCTTCCACTATCTCCTCAGGTATTAAAGTCGTTTGGTCTGCCAGCTACAATGATATTGGTGCAGACCTTATCTTTCCAATCTCCTTCTCCAGTTTCCTGTAAATAGATAGAGGCATTAAATTAATTGAGGCACCAGAATCACATAAAGACTTATCAAAATTAATAGTTCCTAAAGAGCAAGGTATAGTAAAACTCCCTGGATCTCCACACTTTTGTGGGAGTTTATTTTGCAATATCATGTTGCAATGCTCTGTGAGCTTGACCACAGAGGTCTCCTCTATTTTCCTCTTCTTCGTAAGGATCTATTTCAAGAATTTAGCATAAGAAGGCATTTGTGAGAGCACTTCTGTGAATGGTAAGTTTACATGAACCTGTTTCAGCACATCCATAAAATCTCTCAAACTGCTTGTCCGGTGTTTTTCTATATAGCTTTTGAGGGAAAGGCAGCACATGCATATGCTTGCTCTCCTCATGTTCCTCCCTTCTCGATTTTTTTTCCTTCTTTTTCTTAGCTTTCATTGGGCCTTTCTTCTTCTTGTCATCATCACTTTTCAGCTGCTCCCCACTTTCTTTTTCAGCACTTGTCCACTTCTCAAGGTTACAACATTCACTGTTTCTTTAGGATTTATTTCAGTATCAGCAGGGAGAGTGCATGGAACCCTCTCAAATAATATTGTTTCAATTTGTCCCACCTACTTCTCTAAATTTTGAATTGCTGCCCTTTGTACTTCAAATCTTTCATCAATTTTCACAATGAAGGCCTTTATGAAACCAGGAGCTCATTATCCCTGAAATATGGGATTGTTTTATTGCCATGCATTTGCTACCCCCAGGTGAACTCCCTGAAAAACTGGGGTGTTTCTGACCCATTACATTAAAATTATAATTTCCCACAACATTCACTTCCTTAGTTGAGGCTTGATACTCATGAGTAGGGTATCCTCTTCCACATATATCACAGGCTACATGAGGCTCACTTTGTATCGAGGCTAAGGTCAACTTTCAGATTTCTTTAGCCATAGTATCAAGTTATCCCTGCACATATGTATTAGCATCAACTTGGTGAACACCAGTTGATCTTCTTCTTTCAGCACTCCCCGAGGGCCACTGATTAGCATATTCAGATAACTCATCAAGAATTGTAACTATCTCCTCTGGAGTCTTCTTCATCAAAGGGCCTCCAACTGCATTTCTCAATATTCTACGTGAGTCCGGTGTCAATCCATCCCAAAAGTCCTGGAGTTGCATCCAGAGTTCAATTCCATTGTGTTGACACTTTCTAACAATCTCCTTAAACTTCTCCCATGCTTTAAAAACAGTTTCAGACTCTTTCTAACAAAAGTTATGGGTTTCTCTTCTACACTTGCCCATTTTAGATGAGGAGAAATATTTATCAAGAAATTTCCTGGTCATCTCCTCCCATGTTCTGATCGATCCTGTGGGCAAGCTTCGAAGCCACTTCTTTGTATCATCTTTAAGTGAAAAGGGGAATGCCCTTAAGTACACTGCATCTTGTGACACCCCATTGTATTGAAAAGTGTTCATAATCTCCTCGAAATTCATTAGATGTGTGTTTGGATCTTCGCTTATCTTTCCTATGAAGACACAATAGTTCTGAATGGTTTGAAGAAACCCTCACTTCAACTCAAAATTGTTAGCTGCAATTTGAGGTGGTCTAACACTTGATAAGCCTTGATTGTACATCAGTCTAGTATAATCGCCCAGTGATCTCCCAAGAATGGGAGCTATATTCCTGAACTGGTTTGCAGCTAAGGGTTGATTTTGAGCAATTCTTCGACCCTTCTCTTCTTCATAGATAATCTATGCATCTCTAATAGCTGCTTCCTCAGCATTCCGTGCAACTTTTTCTCATTGTTGGGTTGCTTCCCTTGCAGCCAAATCTACATTATCATCACCATTTCCATCCATAAGTTCTTTGGTTGAGGATTGCCCAACCTTTTCTGATGTATCGGTGAGATCTCTCTCCTTCCTCAGCTGTCGCACTTGTTTTTCTATCTCGGGCTCATATGATAGCACTTCTTTCGCAGAAGCTCAAGTCATGCACCAATCTTAACCTGTAACCTATGCAAGTTAAAGAACACCAAGCGTAAAGAGAAAAAATTGAAATAAAAAGAAACAATTCCTGAATTAGCACTACAAACTATTTCAAACACACACTTAAATTCTGCTCGCTAATCAAATATAGTATAGTATAATATCGTATTCACATGGATTGGATTTAAACAGTATTCTCATAGTTTCTAGCTTGATTGTTATTCAGGAAAATCAACAGTTGAGATTTATAAGATATCTAACTAAAATTAACTAAGAATCTAAAGTTATTGACTAATAATGACAATCGAAACAAGGAATAAGCAAAGAATGTTATCAATGGGAGAAGATAGGATTTTGATAGGATAGGTGCAAGACAATTGTTCGGAATTTAACTCTAGATAATTCACTTCTAATGTTCAAGTGAGTCTCTCGAATTCACTCAATTATTAGTTCAAACGTTTAGCAAAAACTCCTCTCTCGATTAAGTCTTAACCTCACAAGATGAACCAATTTAAGCATGTGAAGATATGCAAGAATGTGTAATGGATTGGTCTTTAGGAAAATCTCTTTCAACTATTATCCTAACTAGTTTTAATAAATAATTCAACTAGCCTCTTTCAATTACTTAGAAATATTTATGAACCCCACCAACAATATAATGCAAAGATATCACAAGTAATGTCTCTCTCGATTACATGAAAAAAGTGAATATAGATGCAACAGTTAATTCATCCGAAAATGATTTAATACATAAAACTAGAGTTATAATCCATAAATAATCATCAATACACCAAATCCATCAAACCCTAAATGGAACTACTCCGTAGATATGGAGAAATTCATCACAAATAAAATTAAAGTATAGGAAAACATAAATTCAATCCAAACTCGGGTCTTGAGTGAGGAAGGAATGAAGAAATCCGTGTGCTTGTGTTCTTCCAACTCCTCCTTAGCCTCCTTAGGTCCGACGTAAGTCCAAAAGTTCAGAAAATAATGTTTTCCCATGTATCTATACCAAGTAGGGTCGGCCCCAGACGAAATCACTCTTTCCAAGCCGAAATAGGACTTTCACTTTGTAAAACTTGCATATGCGCGCCGCATGGGGGGACGCACCATGCGGGGAAATCCATAGAGCTCAACAATTCATCAGGCAGCAAACATACACTGATGTGACACACCACACGCCGCAGTAGTGCAAATTTCTCAGAGTGTTGCTTTTTGCTTGATATTTGACCTCCAGACTTGGTCCTCGACCCCTGATCATGATCCTGGCTTAATTCCTTGGGCATTTACTCATACTACAAAGCTCCAAATAGCTTGAATTAGCTCCACAACATCTACATGGTTCGAAATCACTCCTACAAGGCATAAAACACACAACAAGTGCAAAACACCACCAATTAAAGCTCAACACAAGTAAAGTGCAGTGAATTAGAGTGCAATAAGTGACTAAAATACGAGATTATAGCCTACCATCAACCAGCTGGTGCAACCGGTGCAGATGGATCTGGGACGGACAGGTCTGGGTCAAGTAACATATCGAAAGGTAGATCCCCAACAGTCGCAAGTCTGGTCACCTCCTTCCTGAGCTTGTCAACTGATTTCTTGCTTACATAGGACTTCCACATCTTTTTCACTTCTTTGGACAACTCCTCAATAACCGACCTGTGTTGTACCAGAGTGTTCATGAACATCTTATGGTTGTCCAGAATCTTCTTCAACTTCTCATCAAGATCAAAGGACACTTGTGGTGCCTGTGTAGATGACTGCGTTGCACCAATACTAAATATGTCAGACAACTTTGAAGTACTGTCTGCATCCAGTTGTTGAGACTCGACAATGTTTGGAAGACTCGCAGAGCAGATAATGGAGATGTAGGCATATGCACTGCCCTCGGAGCTAGAGCAGGGGCTGCCCTGGGGGTTGGGGTGGGATCTGAAGATAGTGACAGAGGCACATCACCAGCACTAGAAGAGGGCTCAGTAGAGGTAGATACCAGAATAGTGACACTCTCTTCTTTGGGTTGGTCGCATCCATCAATGAATACCAGTCAAACGTCTTCTTCAGCTTTACCTTGGTGTCATATGATCTTGGCTCTATCTTTGCATCAGTGAGGTACTTTGTGATAGTGTTGGGATAAGGGTAGGCCGAGCTAGTCTACTGTGCTACAAATGAAATATTGTCTGACATCACAGAACCCACATTAATTTGGTATCCGACCTGATAGAAGCCACAAGAACAGCCCGAGGAAGAGGTAGATGAGTCTCATTCCGGCACGGATCAAGTCTTCTACAAACAAAGGTTTGCCATCCCTTCGCCTCGATGCTCAATGTGTTCCGCTGAATGGGAACCCCAGCAATGATCCATGGTGGTGGTGGCCCTGGTGGTGCTAGGATCTCTGCTAGCCAAGTTCAGACTTCTTCTTTCATTGCACACTTCTCTATATACTCCTTCGCTCCAAGTCCTCAAACCCCAAGTACGTATTTAGTGTGTGCTGATAAAACCTCACCTTGAGGTTGCGTACTTTAGTCACCTTTATCCCCTTCTTGATGTGAGAAACATTTGCATTGAACTCTTGGACGAGGTATTCCTTGGCATACTTAACTCTCTCAGTAACCACATCCAACGCTTTTTTCTTCGGAACTGCCTCAACACCGCCAGGTTGTATTTATCCAAATCCTTCAATAGAAATTGCCGCTCAAGTGTCAAGGATCTCACTGGAAACCACGTACGGAAATCAGTGAAGGCAGCCAAGCTGATGAACCTATCCACCAATATCTTCTTTTTCTTCGATCTCTCCACACCCGTGGATGTACCATCTCCCCCCTCTACCATCATTGGGGATATCCTATACAACCTCTGTATCTGTGTCTAGGATCGCTGCTGGCTTAGAGGTTTAACTAGCTCTTTCCGACCCCTAGGAAGTGCTGTGAGATGAAGAGACCTCATCCATGAGCCGGAATCGCACATGTGGCCTAGACTGTGCGGTTGTCTGCTCCTCCTTAATAGAGGCTGAGTTGCCCTCTGAAGCTTCCCTAGACGGGACATAGGAACTAGACTCGGAGAGGTCTGCACCTTTCCCTCTGCCTATTATGGTCTTCTTCCTGATTGTTTTGGGCTGGCCAAGGGGCAATGTACCTCTACCTCGACCCCTCGAAGATTCACCTCTTCCTTTTGTAGTGTCGTTGCGGTTGTGCGATCGAACCACTGTCTGTATCAAAGCAAAGAAGATTGTCAGTTGCAAGTCATCATTCAAGACTTATGTTAGCAGGGTAGAGCAATGTGGACATAGTGGGATTACGACAAAAACAACAGGCTGCTGAAACTGTTGTCTGCGGTCCATAGATTTTGGATGTGCGGCCGCAGATTGGAAGTGCATACCACACAATTACAAGTGCGGATGCAGTTCTTTCAAAGAACATTAGAGGCTCAGAATCCCCTCTCTGAAGACAGTGTGGAGGCTTTTTTGCGGCCACAGGATAAATCTGCGGTCCGCACAATTTCAATTACAGTCTCTTTAAGATTTCTGCGCTCCGCACAATTAAAGTCCGGCCGCAGATGCACTTGCTTCACTAGGTCGACCAGATTAACAAATCTGCAGACAGCACAAATTCAAGTGCAGCCGCAGATTTCAACAATTATGCACAGGCATTCTTTTCTACTTAGCGTTTTCAATTACTTGCACAAATAGACATGAAAACATGGTATAAACATGAAATCTCATTAACCCAACCCATGGTAGCCTATATTATCAACTATCCAGTTCAGATCTACCCTACCTGGATACATGGATGAACTCTAATAACAGATGACCTAAAAAGAAAATAAATTTTAAAAATTAAACTAACACAAAAATTTAACATGCAATGAAACATACCAGATAGAGTGAGTGCACTGGGTGTATAAGCTTAGGTGGTTGTGTGTGGTGACAGTGAAAATCTCTCAAGAAATTTGCAGAGTAATAGTGACTTTTAGGGGAGGAAAAGTATAAAATAAACTCAAATTTCCTATTTATACTAAGAATCCTAAGAGGGAAAAAGGTCGAATGCGGCCGCAGATTTCCATGTACGTTCCACACTCTATCACCTCAGTCATCCGTCTCTGCTCTTAATGTGCGATCCGCATTTGTTTGGGTGCGACTACATATTTCCTCTTGCGGTCACATATTAGCCCCGCAATGACAGGCTCAAACTTCATAGAGTTAAAACATTTACACTTTTGCAAGATTCCAATTGTGCGGTCCACATGAGAAATGTGCGACCGCGAATGCTTTCTTGCCGTGGCACACAGAAATGTGTGGTCCGCATAAATAAAGTGCGGTTCACAGATCCTTAAACACTTAGCCATTTTTTAGTTCGCCATTTCTTGCAAGTCACACTCAACCTTGTAGCACACTTCAAATCAAGTTAGAACACAAATAACACCTAACTATAAAAGAAAAACGAAAAGAACATGGGTTGCCTCCAAAGACGTGTCTGATTTAACATCGTAACACGACGCAAATACTCCCAAGTGAAGTAAATGACCGCCACCATGTGGCTATATCCAACCTCGCCCAAGTAGTGCTTCACCCGGTGACCATTGACTTGGAGTACTTCATCGTTCTTGTTCTTCAAGTCTAATGCACTACATGTGTCACACCAACAATTTCGAATGGACCACTCCACTTGGATTTTGGCTTCCCGGGAAACATTCTCAACCTTGAGTTAAACAACAATACTAGATCTCCCAGCTTGAACTCTTTGTTCCAAATGTATTTATCATGAAGATATTTCATCTTTTCTTTGAACAAGGATGAACTCACATATGCATGGTACCGGAACTCATAATATTCATTCAAATGTGCAACCCTCAAGTTAGCGGCTATATCCCAATCAAGATTCAACTTCTTTAGAGCTCACATTGCCTTGTGCTCTAGTTTCACCGGAAGATAATAAGATTTTCCGAACACCAACCGGTATGGAGACATTCCGATAGGTGTTTTGTAAGTCGTCTGATAAGCCCATAACACATCATCAAGCTTCTTGGACCAATCCATCTTATTATCATTCACCATTTTAGACAAGATACTCTTTTATCTCCCGTTTGGAGACTTCTACTTACACACTAGCTTGTGGGTGATAGGGAGTCATGACCTTGTTAGTAACACCATACTTGCTAAGTAAAGTGTCAAAAGCTTTGTTGCAAAAGTGTGATCCCTCATCGCTTATGATTGCCCGTGAGGTACCAAATCTTGTTAAAATACTCTTCATCAAGAAAGCCACTATACTTATCGCCTTGTTGTTGGGTAAAGTGATGGCCTTAACCCATTTGGACACCTAATTCGCTGCGACCAAGAAGTAGGTGTTTCCACAAGAACTCACAAAAGGGCCCATAAAGTCAATCCCCCAAACATCGAAAATATTAATCTCCAAGATGGTTGTGAGAGGCATTTCATTTTTCTTTGACATTTTCACCAGCCCGTTGACATTCATTACATCTTTTCACCAACTCACTAGCATCCTTGTAAAACGTGGGGCAATAAAAACCACAACTAAGCACTTTGGCCGCCATTGTTGATCCACCATGATGACCACCATATGGCGAAGAATGACAAGCCCCAAGTATATCACCTTGCTCTTCTTCTGGTACACACCTCTTAATCACCCCATATGTAAAAATTTGAAAAAGGTATGGTTCATCCCAATAATAATGTTGACAATCTCTTTTGAGCTTCTTCCTTTGGCTTGAAGAGAACTCATCCGGAATGATTCCACACACAAGAAAATTTTCCAAGTCTGCGAACCATGGCACCTCTTTCATTGAAATTGCCAAAAGTTTCTCATTGGGGAAGGAGTCATTGATTTCAAGTCCATCATGTGGCCTCCCATCCTCCTCCAATCGAGACAAGTGGTCCGCTACTTGGTTTTCACTACATTTCCTATCGTGGATGTCAATATCAAATTCTTGTAACAAGAGTACCCATCTCATAAACCAAGCTTTGGAGTCCTTTTTGTTCATAAGATAACGAAGCGTTGCATGGTCCGTGTGGACAATAACCTTTGCACCCATCAAGTACATGCGGAACTTCTCAATTGCAAACACAATAGCAAATAGCTCTTTCCCCGTAACAGTATAGTTGACTTGGGAACTATTCAAGGTCTTACTAGCATAGTATACTGAATGGAAAATCTTGATGATATGTTGCCCCAAAACAGCCCCAACCACTACGTCACTTGCATCACACATGAGTTCAAAAGGCACACTCCAATTTGGAGCGGTGATGATGGGAGTAGTTGTCAAGTTGAGCTTTAACAATTCTAAATATCTCATGCAATAATCATTGAAATTGAACTTGGCATCCTTATCAAGGAGCTTGCGCAAAGGGTTCACCACTTTAGATAAATCTTTGATAAAGCGCCGATAAAAACCCGCATGGCCTAGGAAACTCTGCAAACCCTTCACCGAAGCTGGGGGTGGAAGCTTAGAAATCACCTCAATCTTTGCCTTGTCAACTTTAATTCCATTCATTGAAATTTTATGGCCAAGGACAATACCTTCCTCACCCATGAAACGTCATTTCTCCCAATTAAGTACCAAGTTAGTTTTTTCACATCTAGCCAACACTTTGTCCAAATTTGCAAGACAATCATCAAAAGAATCTCCAACTACCGAGAAGTCATCCATGAAAACTTCAAGGTAGTCCTCCACCGTGTCCATGAAAATAACCATCATACATCGTTGAAAAGTCGCTGATGCATTGCACAAACCAAATGGCATCCGCTTGAAAGCAAAAGTACCATGGGGACATGTGAATATTGTTTTCTCTTGATCTTCCGGGGCAATGAGAATTTGGTTGTAGCCCGAGTACCCATCAAGAAAATAATATAAAGCACGACCGACCAATCTATCGAGCTTTGATCTAAGAAAGGAAGTAGAAACTGATCCTTCCTTGTTACTTTATTGAGCTTGCGATAATTCATACACACCCTCTAACCAGTCACCGTTCTCGTCGGAATCAATTCATTCTTATCATTGGTGACCACCATCATGCCCCCTTTTTTGGGACACATTGAACCGGAGAAGTCCATGAACTATCGGAGATGGGGTAGACAACCCCGACATCCAACCACTTAATAATCTCCTTCTTGGAAACTTCTTACATAGCCTCATTGAGTCTTCTTTGATATTCAATGTACGGTTTAGCACCATCCTCCAAGTTGATCTTATGCAAGCAAAAGGCAGGGTTTATACCCCAATTATCTTCCAAGGTCCACCCAATAGCCTTCTTCCATTTTTGTAACACCACCAATGTTGAATCAACCTGCACTTTAGTCAAACAAGAGGAAATAATAACCGGTAAAGTAGAACAGGGGCCAAGAAATTCATAACGAAGGCGTGGAGGCAATGGATTTAACTCCAAGGTAGGTGGCTCTTCAATAGAAGGTTATGTAGGAGGAGTCTTCCTATTTTCAAGATCCAAAGATAATTTTTGGGGTGCATAGTTGTACACCTCATTCCTTGTAAAGAGTTCACACATTCCATGAAACCATCCATCTCGTCATCATCAAAGTTGAGCAAGACGGCACCAATATATCACCAACATTGATAGTCACACTTGTATCATCAACAATGACATCGGTCACCAAATCCACAAAAGAACATACCTCATTGCTATTTGGTTGCCGCATGGACTTACACACATGGAATACCACTTTTTCATCACCAACCCAGAAAGTGATTTCTCCAGCTTCAACATCACAAAGAGCCTTACCTGTAGCAAGGAAAGGTCTCCCAAGAATAATTGGTATTTCATAATCAACTTCACAATCTAGAATGACAAAATGCGCCGGAAGAAAAAATTTATCAACCTGGACCAAAACATCTTTAATCACAATCAACGACCTTTTCATTGTATGATCGGCCATTTGCAATCTCATAAAAGTGGGTCTTGGTTGCCCAATCCCCAATGTCTTGAAAATTGAATAGGGCATCAAATTTATACCTGCCCCAAGATCACAAAAGAGCTTTAGCAAACTCGGCACTTCCAATTGTATAAGGAATCGTGAAAGCACCAGGGTCCTCCAACGTAGGAGCCATTGAATGAACAATCGCACTCACTTGATGAGTGACTTTGATAGTCTCAAAATTCATCGACCACTTTTTTGTCACAAGATCTTTCATAAACTTTTCATAACCGGGCATTTGTTCCAAAGCTTCTACCAATGGCACATTGATTGAATGACTTTTCATCATTTGAATGAACTTCTTTAATTGATTCTCAATATTTTGCTTGGCAAGTCTTTGAGGGTATGGAGGTGGAGGCTTAGGCAATGGTGCCTTTGCCTTTTGCATTATGGCTCTGGTATGTCAACGATGTGTTCCCTAGATGGGTTCACCTCCTATTGAGTCTTTTCCACACTATCATCAATATCAATACAAACTTTCTCATTTGGTTGAGCAACAACATTCGGGGATCTCTTCTTCTTGCATTACTTGGTCATCATCAATAAGTCGCCTTCCACTTGAGGTGGGTACATTTCCGCCTCTTCCACTTCCTGTGATAACCTCCATAGCATGACCTGTATTGTTACCACCCTTTGGGTTCACCACCGTGTCACTTGGTAGTGCACCCTTAGGACGAGAATTTAGAGCTTGAGAGATTTACCCCATTTGAACTTCTAAGATGCAGATTAATGTGTTGTGTGAGACATTCTTTTCCATCATTTCCTTGAACATATTCTAAATACATCACATATCATTTTTTGAAGAACTTGAACCATAGGAAGGATAAGGAGGTGGGTTGCTCGTTTGTTGATGCATTGGGTTCCTTTGAAAACCCGACCCCCGGTTGCCTTGATTGTTACCCAACTACCTTGGTTGTTGCCTCCCCAATTTCCTTGATTGTTTCCCTTTCAATTTCCTTGATTGTTATTGTTATGCCAATTACCTTGATTTTTAGAATTCAAATTGCCGTGATTGTTTTGTGGTTTTCATTGTTGTTGGTTTGGGCCTTGGAAGTTATTTCTTTGCCCTTGAAAATTGTTCATATATTGCACTTCTTCCTCTTGCTCATTATAAGAATCATCTTGATCAAAACCGCCATCATCTTGCACATAGTTCTTCACTTGAGTATGCACTTGTGGACCCGTGGCCCTCCTCTTATTCACCAAAACATTCACTCCCTCCATAGCATGAACTTGCTTAGGGGTTTGCACTTGATTTAGTTAGGCCTTTGCTAGTTGAGTCATGGTAGTGGTCAATTCGGCAATGGATTTCCCATGGTCTTGCAATTCTTTGTGGAGGTGGATCATGTTTGGATCACCTTGTGGAACATTGTCCCGGGATTTCCAAATCGATGACGTCTCCGCCATTTCATCTAGAATATCACACGCCCCCTCATAAGGCATAGTAATAACATTCCCACTGGCTAGTTGATTCACTACACATTGGTTTGTTGTGTTAATCCCACGATAAAAGTCTTGTTGCAACATGTTTTCCGTCATATCATTGTTGGGACATTCCTTAATCATTGTTCTATAACGCTCCCAAATTTAGTGTAGTGGTTCATTTGGCTCTTGTTTTAATGCCAAAATCTCATCTTGAAGTGTAGCCATGTGCCCAGGAGAGAAACACTTAGCAATGAACTTGGCCGCCAACGCATCCCAAGTGTGAAGTGAATGGTTCGGAAAATGTTTCAACCAATCTAAAGCTTTCCCCCGTAGAGAGAAGGGTAAAATCCTTAGCCTCAATGCATCCTCAGAAACATTAGTTTGCTTGCTTCCCCAACATGTATCCACAAATCCCTTCAAATATTTATAAGCATTCTGAGTTAGTGCACCGGTGAAGAAGCCCTATTGCTCAAGTAGAGTGAGCATCACGTTGGTGATTTGAAAGTTGCCCGCCTTTATACGAGAGAGACTATTGCACTAGCACAACCTTCTTTGGGCAATATTCGGTGTTGAGCCACTCGTGGTGGAGATGGGGGTGGAACGGGCACGTTGTCATGTGGTACCCGACCTCTCCGATTGGGTTGTGGCTCTTAAGGTACCTCATCTACTTGTCCCTCCTCACCGTCCAAGTCCCTCAAAGGCACATTTTCGAGCTCATTGTTCACCATGTTTGTACCTAAAATTTCTTAAACAAACTAGTAACACGGAAGGGAAAAAATATATTCCAAAAACACACTCAAATATATAGCTAACACCGTTTTAACTCCCCGGTAACGACGCCAAAAATTGATCCACTCTCAATCCATACTCAACAATGAGTGGAAGATGCCAGTGGAAGAATAGTACCCAACTATGAGTCGGGGTCGATTTTCACATGGAGCTAAGAATGGGTGTTAGAGTGTACATTTGATGCATGTAGAAGAAATAGCTTAAATACGCTTCCAAACAAGTTGGTGTTGCAAATTACTTCTATGAACTACTCTATTAATGATTAACTAGAAAAATGAAACTAGAAACTGATTAATTATTTTTGGTTGTTTGCAAATAGGTAAAAAGCCTAGGGATGTAACCTTTACCTAGGTGTTAGCCTAATGGGTTAATTAAGTTAAAACTTATTTTAGTGATTGGGGTGTATTATAGATCTCAACTCTAAGTTACCCACTCAATACCTCTCTGTTATAGAGTGATTTTGCCCAATTTGGCTTTCTCAACCCCAAATGGGTATCAAGCTAAATAGTTGATATGAGCTCAAGTCGGGTTTTCCCTATCTCTAGTTCAAACCCTTTAATTAGGCTAGTCAAACTTTGCTATCCCAATTTCTTGTTAACCAAGTTTTCCTAAGCTAAGTCTCTCTTTCTCAAGTAAGACCAAGTCAAAAATGTATGAATCAATGTTTGCAACCATTAATTCTAAAATTAAAGCATGAACAAGGCTAAATAACAAATACTCAATCATAAACAAGCATTAAATTAAATAACCATAAGGTTTACACACTAGGGTTGGGTCACAACCCTAGTAAATGTCTAGTTACTCATAGTAGAAAATGAATAAAATAAAGAAGAAACACTAATTAAAGCCATAATATAAAATTAAAATAATAAACTATGATGTTTTTGTCCCAAAATGATCATAACCCAAATGGTAAACTACAACGGCTACAGCTAAGAAAACTTCAAAACATGACCTAAAAAGATGATTTCCGTCTATTTATAGTGGCCCAAAATTTACTGATAAAATTACCCTTCGGGAGGTTCTACGATCGCACATTGCTTGAGTCTGCATGTGGATAGATTCTGCAGCTGTACAATTTGATATGTGGTCGCACAATTCATGTGTGGTCCGCACTTCAAGCAAGGCTTCAGTCTTGGTCATTTTGCACACTCTCTAAACTTTTTGAATTTTTGTCAGTGCAACCATGTTCTACGGCCGCACAAATTGTGTGTGGTCCACACTTCTCTTAGTTCCATCTCTAAGCTTCAACAGCAGATCTGTGGATGCAAGGAGAATTCTGCGGTCCACACTTTCTTCTGCGGCTGCAAAAATACTTCTACGGACCGCACTTTTGGTCTGGTGTGCCCCTTCTTGCCTTGTGAGACGGAACACTCTTTTTTGAGTTGGATTTATTCATTTGAGCCCAAATCTCCAACATTCCTGTAATTTTCACACTTTCATTAGTTTTGGGAACATAAATTAATATTTATGGTATAAAACAAAAGTAAAAAGGTACTAATAAGTGGTCAAATTTCACACTTATCAGTGGACCCAATAAGTTCGGCCAACATAATTCAAGGTGGTGGATGACAATATGGGCTACAATATTATCCTGGGTAGACCGTGGTTGCACGAGATGAAGGATGTGCCATCAACATATTATCAGTTGCTAAAATTCCCAACTCTCGAGGAATTAAACAAATAAGAGGCGATCAACCGACAGCAAGAGAGATGAATGCAATATCAGTTTCTAGTAGCAAAGGGAAGGAGCATGCGACATAGCAATTATAGGAACCGACCCCTGCTCCCGAGCCGAGCAAAGTCAACCAGGGGGAGGAGTCGTCGGAATCCTATCAGGTATAAGGATATTTTCAGGTGTCGGAATAAATAGACGCAACAAAATCCACGGCAGAAGAACTTGAACAACTGCATTGTTCGAAAAATTCTTGAAGAAGAAGTTCCACTTGGGGACAGGACTACACCCCGAACTCAGGTCTGGAGTTATTGAATTTCTTAAACTTAATGTTGATTGTTTTGCGTGATCGCGTGTAGATATGACAGGTATCCCAACGGAAGTGGTTGTGCAAAAACTAAACCTGGATCCCAACATCCATCCGGTAAGACAGAAAAAATGTCCTATTGCCGAGGTCAGGAATAATTTCGTCAAAGAAGAGGTAACTTGCTTGCTTTATATTGGTTTAATCCGAGAGGTAAAGTATCCTGACTGGTTAGCTAATGTAGTGGTAGTTCCAAAGAAGAAGAATAAATTTCGCATGTGCGTAGACTATAAGGACTTAAATAAGGCGTGCCCAAAAGACTCGTTCACATTGCCAAACATTGATCAGATGATTGATGCGACGACCAGGCACGAGTTAATAAGTTTTCTCGATGCTTTCTCTGAGTACAACCAAATCAATATGAACCCGGAGGATCATGAAAAAACTTCATTCATCACGAATTTCGGCACATATTGTTATAATGTGATGCCCTTCGGGCTAAAAACCACTGGAGCCACTTATCAATGGCTCGTAAACAAAACGTTTGAGAAACAAAACGGGAAGACTATGGAATTGGATATAGATGATATGTTGGTCAAGTCTTTAAACGCATATGACCATCTGAAACACCTGCAAGAAACC
>AWOL01S0099916.1:3268-18275 GCA_000715115.1 Nicotiana otophora
GCAGGTGCCGCTATCCAATATAAGGATTTGGGCCCGTGACAATGGAGCTTCATTCGTTCAACAAGTACCATAGCCAATTATTTAAGTCAAATTCTAAATTATTCTTCCAAACACACCGTAATCAAACATGATAATACCCATTCTAGGTCCAGCGACCTTATATTATCAAACACAACTATTCTACAGACATGTTTCACCAATATAACTCACGCCACAACTGCACAACCTTGTACCCAAAATGGAAGATGTCTCAAAGTAGAGAACCGTATTGCAATTTCAACAAGCACCACCACAACTGCAATGTTATAAGCTCATTATATATAGTGGAACCAAGACACACGAATTTAATAATAGTAACCAGCTCTTCTAAAGCTCACATTAACATCACTTGCACGGACAACTCACGTGCTATAGTATTATTATCTGGACTCGCACGGACAACTCATGTGCCAATAATATCAGTATATGGATCCGCACGGACAACTCACGTTCCAATAATATAATCCGCCTGGCATGGTCACGGGCCTCCAGTCCAGCATATCATACATGAGCAATTAAATAAGTACACAATGTATATGATAAATGAATTAAGATTCTCATGCTCCTGGACTGGTATAAATAACACGCCATAGAGTAGGCAGGTGCAAAGTGTGTTATCACTGCTCAAATCGGCAAGTTAATGCAGAAATAGTAACTACCCAATTTATTAAGGGAATTAGCCTCTTTGTAACCTCAAGTATAGCCCAGATAGTTCTCAACAAAGGTACGAATACAAGAAACGTCATAACTTTACGCTTAACCGCCAACTCTAGGCATATAATAGCCTAAACATTTTCCCGAGTCTGAATACTTGCCCCGATGCCCGCACATGGGCTCAAACCTCACATATATATAAACGCACTCGTAGCGTGTAGTCATCACAAAGGCAACTAGTCCCTCCACTGAATTAAAATAAAATACTAATCTCAAACATGCCGCCACCCTGAAACAATATGCTTCTGAGAACTCCTAGTCTCCAATTTCATAGAACACATGAACTACCATAACTGATCCCAACTCCAACACTCGAATGACTAACACATCTTCCATGCACGAACATCCCACGAGGAATACTTTCATAATTCTTTCGTGCCACATAGCAATAATTTGAATGTCGGCAGTCTATCAACCAAGTGAGTACCGCAATACCAATGAACATCCGTAAGTCAAAAAATAATGTGCCTGCTGAAATGCGCATCGTTCTCAAGGATTACCGAGTATCTATAACATTCGTCTAAACATTTGAAATTGACTATTCTGTCCATAATTCGTGATCTTCCTCTTAAGACTGAACTACCACTTTGTAAATATAAATCTTAATCCCACACAACACACCATATATATTATGCCATCATGTGACAAGCACAAGAACCTCATTATCAACTCTGGGAAACTAGCAAATTACATACCCGGTCATTTAGAAACCTTCCTCTTGCTTCCTCCCAGGAGGAATTCATAATACACAACATGTTCCCCACACCGGTAGAATATATCAGGTTTAACCCATGGTAGAAACCATTAAGAACACTTTGAAATCCATTTGCACATAACCAAGCTATCAGGACTGAATCCCTCTAACTCGACTAAGCCACGCAGGTCACCAAACCCAAGAATATTGCCACCAAAATTTCTGTAAAGTCTCACAACATCATAATTACCCCATAAATACCACAACCATAACACTCACTATGAAAATACCTTATGTGAATTTAAAATTGTTCCTCTTTCCTTTCTTCTAGTGAAATGTAGAATCCATAGTCATACAAAATTACCGCAGGTCCCGACAGCATCCAATATAAATAATTGGTTCTAGCGTTATACGAATCCGAAAACTTTTCAATTGCCACAAATACATTTTGAATCCATTAGAACCCTCTCGAGAGTCACCCTCTTTGCTAAAATCTAAATTATACCGCCCAAACAGGCCGAAAGACACATGTCCCCTTAGCACAACCACACCCAAAGAAGTAACCCTGCCTTAACACCACCGATCAAATTCCTACTCCGTTCATACTATATCTTTCACAATAACAACTCACTCATCCCATAATTCCAATACACTCATAAATTGCAATATAACCTGTATCCAAGAATTTCCTTACTTGAGTCATCCTTGATCTCCATATCTGCAAGTCATAACTAACCTACAAGTGTGCCTCAGACCAAAACTAAAATTTAACATATATCTATGAAATTGAATTGTCAATAGCAGGCACCCCCACTTAGCTCAAAGCCATACAACAAAACACTACGTAACTCGCAATATCATACTTTATTACTGCCATGATACTGCAGTCAGTTCAACAAAAATTCTTCTCAAGCTTACGCAACACTCATCATAAAATACCTCAATCATCCGCTAAGTTCGCATTTATTCTCGGGACAATCAAGTCAACTTTCTCAATAGGATTCAAATTCAAATATCAACACATACGCCTAGCTAGTAGAAAAGAAACTCTCCACTCAACATTATAAGGAACACACCTACGTAGATTACTGCGCATGAGATAACCCACCTTCTTAGCCTCAAATTGACATATTGCTATACCCTTTCGCAATCACAATTACCACGGAATCACTTAATATTTCTGAGTTTGAACTCATCAACACGACATGAAAATCTACTTCGCTCCATAATTAAACAGCATGACCGATCTCTCAACGCACTCACAACTCAAGATTGTACGCCACATCAAAACAAGAATCAAGTACCCAATAGCAAACTCTTGAATCACAAGAAAAATTTATTTTCCTTATTTAACCCATCTGAACACATCCCACATCCACATCATACTTATATTATAGTCATTCAACCGCTCTTCGAGCCACAAATTCAACTCATAGGAATACTATCGAACGCATAAGTCAAATTGCACAGGTTCTCACAATCGAAACTACTGAGCTTAAGCTGCGGTCTAACCCTGTCCTCAAGTCCTCCAGACTGGCCCATCACCAAAACACAGAATACTCATCTCGAACCTCGTTCATGGAATCACAAGCCGGCGATGCACAACTGATATCGAGTGCTCACATGTGCACACGGATGCGTGGAAGGAATTCAAAGACTTATGTCTCAAGCTGAATCAATTCCGCACGATAGAATACAAGAAAGTGAATTTTTCCTAAGAGTTCGGCAGCCTCTCGAAGATAAGTACAGACGTCTTTGTACCGATCTGCAAGACTCTACTAAACCTGCTCATAACCCGTGAGACCTATGTAACCTAGGCTCTAATAAAAACTTGTCACGACCCAAAATCTCACCTGTCCTGATGGCGCCTATCTCAATACTAGGCAATCCAACAATTTCAATAAAACACCATATCTTTTAAGTTTGAAACATAATATTTAAATTTAGCGGATGAAATCTCATAATTACATATATCAACACTCCCAAAATCCGGTGTCACTTAGTACATGAACATCTAATGTGAATACAAAGTCTGATTGACAAAACACTGTCTGAAAGTATAGAACAGTACAATAACTGAAAGAAAGGGAGTCAAGGTCAGCGGACTCCAGGCATCTACCTTGATAGTCTCCAACTATAGAATTTTGAGATCTAACAGTCGTCGTTTTCGAAAGCACCTGGATCTGCACACGAGGTGCAGAGTGCAGTATGAGTACAACCAACTCAATAAGTAACAGGACTAACCATTGGGCTTAAAGTAGTGACAAGCTCCGCAGGTACAGTCCAGTATAAATAATAACAATACAGAAATACAGGCATGCTTTCAAGTTCAACAGTTTCTTTCAGTACAAATAAAACAGATCAATTCTGAACAATACAAGGAATATGACATCTCTGTATCTACATGCCAATGTACATACTGTATGTGATGCACTAGTGAAAACTCCATGTACTCACAATCTAAAATACTCAATTACTTAGTAATGTATATGGCCAATCCAGCCAGGGAAGATCCATCCCAAATATATATGTATATCCATCAGCTGACAATCAGTCACTCAGTACTGTATAAGGCCAATCCAGCCCAGGGGAATATCCATCCCCAAATATCAATGATTCGGACAAGATCCATGCCTAGGGAAGATCCATCCCTCAATATAAATTCTTCGGGCAAGATCAATGCCCAAGAAAGTTCCATCCCTCAATATAAATGCTTCGGGCAATATCCATGCCCAGTGAAGATCCATCCCTCAATATAAATTCTTCGGGCAAGATCAATGCCCAAGAAAGTTCCATCCCTCAATATAAATGCTTCGGGCAATATCCATGCCCAGTGAAGATCCATCCCTCAATATAAATTCTTCGGGCAAGATCAATGCCCAAGAAAGTTCCATCCCTCAATATAAATGCTTCGGGCAATATCCATGCCCAGTGAAGATCCATCCCTCAATATAAATTCTTCGGGCAAGATCAATGCCCAAGAAAGTTCCATCCCTCAATATAAATGCTTCGGGCAATATCCATGCCCAGTGAAGATCCATCCCTCAATATAAATTCTTCGGGCAAGATCAATGCCCAAGAAAGTTCCATCCCTCAATATAAATGCTTCGGGCAATATCCATGCCCAGTGAAAATCCATCCCTCAATATAAATGCTTCGGGAAAGATCCATGCCCAGGGAAGATCCAACCCTCAATATAAATCAATCACGCTCATTGGGTGTGTGTGCAGACTCCGGAGGGGCTCCTTCAGCCCAAGCACTATATAAAGTCGATATGGCCTACTACGGCGTACAGTCCGATCCCATAATAATAATAAATCCTATAGGGCATGCTGCGGGCGGGCAGCCCCGATCCATATAGCAATAAGGCCTATAAGGCCTGCTGCGGCGTTCAGCCCTATCCTATAATAATAATAATAATATATATAAAGCCGATATGGCCTGCAGCAAGCGGGCAACCCCGATTCAATAAATATCCTCACAACGGATGAGCATGACTGAGTATGAAATGTGCATTTTAAAATAATTAATTCAATAGCAACACGACCTTGTGGGTCCCAAAATATTAGCACATAGCCTAAACATGATCTTTATTATGAGCCTCAGCTCAATTCCTCTAACACGTGTGGCATGTTCAGATAATAACATGATTCTTTAACTTTGAAACTTCATAGGATTTATTCAAGTCAATTTATATGGTTCATGTCCACATGCTCGTCAACTATCGTATGTGTCACCTCCAAACAATTTATATAACACCAATTCGGGAATTCATGCCCTCAGAACCAATTTTAGAAGTGTTACTTACCTCAACCCGTGTAATTTCTCACTCTGTTATGCCCTTTCCTCGAGAATTGGTCTCCGAAAGTCTTGTATCTAGTCACAAATAATTCGATTCAGTCAACAAAAATTACTGGAATTAATTCCATAAGAAAATATAAATTTTCCAACAAAATCCAAAATTTAGCTCAAAAACATCGCTCGTGGGCCCTACATCTCTGAACCCGATAAAAGTTACAAAATATGAACGTCCATTCAACCACGAGTCTAACCATACCAATTTTACCAAAATTTAACCTCAACTCGACCCTCAAATCTTCAAATTAAACCAAGAGGGTTTTCACAATTTACCAACTTAATTCACCGATTAAATGTTAAATACAACCAAGGATTCGGGTAATTTGACCAAAATTGAGTTAAGAACGCTTACCCCGTTGTTCTTCTTGAAAATCTTCCAAAAATCGCCTCTTCTCGAGATCCAATCCGTACAATCTTTTCTTCTTCACGAACGCGGTCAGTGCCTCGCATTCGCATAGCACAAAATTGTTCCCGTCCAAATTTCTCCTTCGCGAACGCGGTATACCCCTCGCGTTCGGAAAGCACAAAGTGCCTCTACCTCAATGCCTTCTACGCAAACACATTCAACCAATTGCGAACGCGATGCTTCGTTTCCCCCTCACTATGCGAACACGACATCCCCTTTGCGAACGCATAGATTAATTGCCTGGGGTCCTCAGTTGCTTCCTCTCTTCTTCACGAACGCGTAACACCTATCATGTTTGCGATACACACCTTATCCACCGTTCGCGAATGCGTCCTTCTCTTCGCGAATGCGAAGAGAAAATATTGTCAGCCTCTCAGTTCCACTTCGTGAATGCGAGGCTCCACTCGCGAACGCGATGAAGGAAACAAGATGGTGCATCAGAAAAATTTCAGCAGAGTTCCAAGTCCAAAATCCAACCCGTTAATCATCCGAAACTTACCCGAGGCCCCAGGATCTCAACCAAACATACCAACAAGTCTTATAACATCATACCAACAAGTCTTATAATATCATACAAACTTAGTTGAATCTTTAAATCACCTCCAATAATATCGAAAATATGAATTACACACGGACTCAAGCCTAAGGAACTTCGAAATTCCCAAATTCTACAAACGACGCCGAAACCTATCAAATTACTTCCGATTGACCTCAAATTTTGTACACAAGTCACATTTGACATAACAAAGCTATTTAAATTATCAGAACTGGATTCCGACCCCGATATCAAAAAGCTAACTCCCCGGTCAAACTTCTGAAAAATTTAATTTTTGCCATTTCAAGCCAAATTCCACTACAGACTTCTAAATAATTTTTCGGACACGCTCCTAAGTCTAAATTACCATACGGAGCTATTGGAATCATCAGAATTAAATTTCGAGGTCGTATACACATATGTCAATATCTGGTCAACTTTTCCAACTTAAGTTTTCAATTAAGAGACTAAGTGTCTCATTGCACTCTGAAAGCTTTCCGGGCCCGAACCAACTAACCCGATAAGTCATAAAATAACTGTAAAGCTTAACTTGAGCAGTAATTGGGGAAACGAGGTTGTAATATGCAAAACGACCGGTCGGATCGTTACACATTATTTTTAATTAATATTGCAGTTACTCAATTAAATGTGTCCCAAAAAGTAATGTCTAATTCAAAACAAGTTCATTGAAGAAAAGAAATACACAATTAGTTTCGATTCTTATCTTATTAAGTGTGTTATTGAAATATTGTTTTATTAAAAAAATTAAATGTTCATGTGAATGCTTGGTGAATTTTATTCTTTAAAGTGTGACATTATCTTTAATTTAGTATTGCAGTTACTCAATTAAATGTATCCCATAAAAGCATGATTTAATTACCAGAATAATACAATAAATTTACGGAATAAAAGTTTTAACATTTTTGTTGCAAAGTAAGAGGAGGAGGTCTTACTAATGATCTTTTGTCAAAAAGTATATATTTTTTCTCATCGAAAAATTCAGCTTCCCAATATACAACTAACAATAATTTAATTTATTTTATTTATGTAATTGGTAGTTTTAAGAATCTATGCAACTTTTATTTTAATTTTAGGTTTTATTTTTCTTAGTCTTGGACTTTCTTAATTAGATAAAACATAAGTAGTATTCATTGATAAATTGATAATATACAGTTAACTATACATCACATGGATTATTTGCTACAAATAAACTAAATTTATGAACTAAACCAAATATATTTATTTATTGGCGATTTTCTTTCTCATAAAAAGAGGGATAATATCCACATTTGTTTTTAACTCGATTTTTAAAAAATATTATTGATGTTTCTTAAACCTCGCACAAAGTGCAGGTAAGTTTACTAGTTTTAGTATAATCATGACTCATCTCACATTTTTTTATATTATTTTATTGGGTAACATCTTATATAGTTTTATCCTACTAGGACCCAACAAATATTAGAGTATAAATTATATATTTTATGCTATGAAGGTTTTGTCCGAAAAAATATGAAAAACCCGAGAATACCGAAAAAACCCCGAGAAAAATCGAGATTGAAAAACCCGACTTTTGTTGGTTTGGTTTGTGTCACGATCCAAATTCTCCCTCTGTGAATTGTCGTGATGGAACCTAGTCTCTACGACTAGGTAAGCTTAATACTTTGCGGAAATGAAAAGAAAACATGAAAATTGACAACTAACAGTAACAAAATATACAATATTCAAGTTCCAAAATAAGTAATTGAGATGCCACTCGGCATATACAATAGTCAAGTTCCAAAATATACATAACACTCCCAAGATCCAGAATATCGTAAGTCACAAGCTTCTACGAAGTTCTAACTGTTCTATACATCAATGTCTATAGAAATGAGAGAAAAATTAACATAGGGGGATAGAGGGGGACTCAGAGGATCTGTGGGCGCGGGCAGATATACCTTGAAGGCTCCTATAGCAGCGAATACAACTAAGAATGATACTGATAAGAGGAACCTGGATCTGCACACGAAAAATATGTGCAGGAAAGGACGTGAGTACATCACAATGGTTCCTAGTAAGTGCCAAGCCTAACCTCAGTCGAGTAGTAACGAGGTCAGGCCAGGGCCCTACTTGTATATATATAATAAAAATATGGCAGAATGAAATATCACAATAAAATAAAGACAGAAATATAACAAGCATGAAGTCATAGAAAGTAACAGCTTAGTACAGAGAGATAACAATAGGGGGAGCTCCAGAGAAACTGTCTCGTAGTCCCAACGTAAATGTGTAGGGGGATCTCCTGGAATACCGTTCCGTAGTCCCAAAGTAAATATGCAAAACAGGGGGATCTCTCGGAATACGGTTCCGTAGTCCCAAATTAAATATGTAAGGAGATCTCCCGAAATACCGTTCTGTAGTCCCAAAAGTAAATACACAGCTCAAATAATAGAATTCAACAGCTACAACACGAAATCTTACAATTTAGACTAAGTACAAGTCAAGGAAAAGCAGGAAATTCACTAAACATGCTGCACAGAGTTCAGATAAATAATTAAGGCAAGTAGACATGCTATTCTAATCTAACAGGATACTACACATGCTGATATGACTCAAATAAGAAGGAAATGGGTTATTACTTAGCAGAAACCTAGTTTTTTACAATAATTAGCCCGTGTACATACTCGTCACCTCACGTACATGGCGCTCACATATCAAAACAGTACCAAATCCTAAGGGGAGTTCCCCCACACAACGCTAGGCAAGCCAGTTACCTCGAATCAAGCTCAATCAATCCGTAACAATGCTCTTTCCACGAAAATCCAAGCCCGAATGGCCCAAATCTAGCTAAAATCAATTACATATCATAAATATAACTACAAGGAACTAATTTAGCTATTGAAATAAAAGCTAAAGCAAGAAATTAGAAATTCGCCCTAAAAAGCCTCTCCGGGCCCACGTCTCGGAATCGGGTAAAAGTCACAATAGCAGAAATAAATATGGGGAAAGCAGTTAATTGGGGATCGGGGCTATAACTCTCAAGACGCCCGTCCGGGTCTTCACATCCTCCCCCTCTTAAAACAATCGTTCTTCCTCGAACGCGTATAGAGACATACCTAAAGCTGTGAAAAGATGAGGATAACGGCTGCGCATATCCTGCTCGGTCTCCCAAGTCACCTCTTCGACCGGCTGACTCCTCCACTGAACCTTTACTGAAGCAATATTCTTTGACCTTAGCTTTCTGACCTGCCTATCCAAAATAGCCACTGGCTCCTCAACATAAGATAGATCCTTGTCCAACTGGACTGAGCTGAAATCCAACACATGAGCCGGATCACCGTGATACTTCCGGAGCATAGAAACGTGGAATATTGGATGAACTCCTGCTATGCTGAGAGGTAAGGCAATCTCATAAGCAACCTCCCCAACATGCCGCAACACCTCACAAGGACCGATGTACCTTGGGCTCAGCTTGCCCTTCTTCCCGAATCTCATAACGCCCTTCATAGGCGATACCCAGAGCAAAACCCGCTCTCCAACCATGAATGCTACTTTGTGAACCTTTCGGTCTGCATAACTCTTTTGTCTGGACTGGACTGTGCGAAGTTGCTCCTGAATCACCTTCACCTTATCCAGGGCATCCTGGACCAAGTATGTACCCAATAATCGGGCCTCGCCCGGCTCGAACCAACCCACTGAGGACCGGCACCGCCTACCATACAGAGCCTCATATGGTGCCATCTGGATGCTCGATTGATAACTGTTGTTGTAGGCAAACTCCGCAAGTGGAAAGAACTGGTCTCATGACCCTCCAAACTCCATCACACACGCACAGAGCATATCCTCTAATATCTAAATAGTGCGCTCGGACTGTCCGTCCGTCTGAGGGTGAAATGATGTGCTCAGCTCCACTCTAGTACCCAACTCATGTTGTACGGCTCTCCAGAATCGTGATGTAAACTGCGTACCCTGGTCAGAGATAATAGATATCGGTATGCCATGAAACCTGATGATCTCACGGATGTAGATTCAAGCCAGCTGGTCGGAAGAATTTGTAGTCATCACAGGAATGGAATGAGCTGACTTGGTCAGCCTATCCACAATAACCCAAACTGCATCAATCCTCCGTTGAGTCTATGGGAGTCCAACAACAAAATCCATAGTGATCCTCTCCCACTTCCACTCCAGAATCTCTAACTTTTAAAGCAACCCATCGGGCCGTTGATGCTCATACTTCACAAGCTGGCAATTTAGGCACTGAGCCACATACTTCACTATGTCCTTCTTCATCCTCCTCCACCAGTAATGCTGCCTCAAGTCCTGATACATCTTCGCAACACTCGGATGAATAGAGTACCATGAACTATGAGCCTCCTGAAGAATCAACTCACGCAACCCGTCAATATTAGGCACACATAGCGTGCCCTGCATCCTTAATGCGCCATCATCCCCAATAGTGACCTCCTTAGCATCGTCGTGCTAGACCGTGTCCTTAAGGACAAGCAGGTGGGGGTCATCATACTGACTATCATTATCCGATCATAAAGAGAAGACCGAGAGACCACACAAGCCAACACTCCACTCGGATCAAAAATATCCAATCTCACAAACTGGCTAGCTAAGGCCTGAACATCCAATGCTAAGGGTCTCTCTGTTGCTGGAAGATATGCTAAACTCCCCATACTCTCCATCCGGTGACTCAAAGCATCGGCCACTACATTGGCCTTCCCCGAGTGGTACAAAATAGTGATATCATAGTCCTTAAGTAGTTACAACCACCTTCGCTGACGCAAGTTAAGATCATTTTGCTTGAACAGATGCTGCAAACTCCGATTATTGGTGTGGATCTCACAAGGAATACCGTATAAATAGTGCCGCCAAATCTTCAGGGCATAAACAATAGCTGCTAACTTAAGGTCGTGGACATGATAGTTCTTCTCATGCACCTTCAGTTGTATGGACGCATAGGCAATCAACCTACCGTCCTGCATCAACACCGCGCCAAGACCAATCTGCGATGCATTACAATCTACAGTGTAAGACCCCGAACCTGTAGGCAATACCAATATTGGGGATGTTGTCAAAGTTGTCTTGAGCTTCTGAAAGCTCTCCTCACACTCCTTTATCCACCTGAACGGAGCACCTTTCTAGGTCAGCCTGGTCATAGGTGCTGCAATAGATGAGAATTCCTCTACAAAACGACGGTAATACCCCGCCAAACCAAGAAAACTGTGGATCTCCGTAGCTGATGATGGTCTAGGCCAACTCTGCACTACTTCCACTTTCTTCGGATCCACCTTGATCCCATCACTCGATACTACATGGCCCAAGAATGCCACTTAGTTTAGCCAAAGCTCACACTTTGAAAATTTTGCATACAACTTTTTTCTCTCAAAGTCTGGAGCACAGTCCTCAGGTGCTTCTCATGATCCTCCCGAGTCCGGGAGTACACTAAAATGTTGTCAATAAATATAATAATGAAGGAGTCAAGATAAGGCCGGAACATATTGTGCATCAAATGCATAAAGACTGTTGGGGCATTGGTCAGCCCAAAAGACATAACAAGAAACTCATAGTGACCATATCGGGTCCTGAAAGTAGTCTTCGAGATATATGGCTCCCGAATCTTCAACTGATGATAGCCTGAACGTAAGTCAATCTTGGAAAACACCCTGGCACCCTGTAACTGATCAAATAAGTCATCAATATGAGGAAATGGATATCTGTTCTTCACTGTAACTTTGTTCAGCTGGCGATAATCAATACACATACCCATAGAATCATCCTTTTTCTTCACAAACAAGACCGGAGCACCCCAAAGTGACACACTAGGCCGAATGAAGCCCTTATCAAGCAACTCCTACAACTGCTCCTTCAACTCTTTTAATTCAGGAAAAGCCATATGGTATGGAGGAATAGAGATGGGCTGAGTGCCCGGCAATAATTCAATGCCAAAATCAATATCTTTGTCAGGCGGCATGCCCGTAAGATCAGCTGGAAACACATCTGGGAAGTCCCTCACTACTGGAACGGACTCAACTGTAGGGGTATCAATACTGGCATCTCTCACATAAGCTAGATGCGCATCACATCCCTTCTCAACCATTCATTGAGCCTTAAGAAATGAAATAACTCTGCGGGGAGTATACTCTAAGGTACCCCTCCACTCTAATCGCAGTAAGCCTGGCATAGCCAGCGTCACGGTCTTAGCGTGACAATCAAGAATAGCATAATGGGGTGACAACCAGTCCATGTCCAAGATAACATCATAATCTACCATGCTGAGTAATAATAAATTGGCTCAGGTCTGAAAACCACTAAGAGCATTCAAACACGACCGATACACGCGGTCCACAACAAATGAATCTCCCACAGGAGTAGACACATAAACAGGGGAACTCAAAGAATCCCGAGGTACGCCCAAATGTGGGGCAACATAAGAGGACACATATGAATACGTAGAGCCTGGGTCAAATAATACCGACGCATCTTTATGACAGATAGGAACAATACCTGTAATGACATAGTCGGAAGCAACTTCCTTTGTACGAGCCGGAAGAGCATAATACCTGGCCTGGCCTCCCCCTTTAGGGTGACCTCGACCTCCCCGACCTCCACCTCGAGCTGGCTGAGCAGGTGGGGCAGTAGTTGGTGCTGTAATCATAGCCTGAGGACCTGGTGTAGCACGTGGTGGATGAGAAGTCTGTGGAGGTACATCCCTCCTAAGTTGGGGTCAATACCTCACCATATTGAGAGTGTCGCCACACTCAAAATAACCCCTCAGAGGACGTGACTGTTGTGACTGACTCGGGCCAAGTCTGCTAGACTGGCTGCTAATAGCACCCCGAGCAGAAGGCACACTAGATACTGGCGGTGCATAATAAGGCTCCTGAGGCCTAGAAGGGGCTGGAACACCACTAGCGGCTGGAAGAGATGAATGAAGGGGGTGACTCACATAACCCCTACCATGGCGAGCTACTGGGGCACGAGCTCTAGAATAAGAACCAGTCTCTCGAGACCTCTTGGCCTCTCTCTTCTCTCTTTCCCGGGAAAATATGCCCTCGAATCTCCTGGCAAATCTCACAACCTACTGATAAGAGATATCCATCACCAACTCCCTGGCCATACTAAATTAGATGCTGGGGTGGAGCCCCTCAATGAAGCGGCGGGCCCTCTCCCGAACTGTGGCAACCAAGGTCGATGAATGTTGGGCCAACTCACTAAAACAAACTGTATACTCTGACATAGTCATAGCACCTTGGCGCAACTGCTCAAACTCCGCGCGCCATGTATCCCTGAGGCTTTAAGGGACATACTATCACAAAAACATATCCGAGAACTGAGTCCATGTAAGTGAGGCTGCCTCGTCCGGGCTACTCAACTCATAAGCACGTCACCATTGATAGGCTACTCCTCTAAGCTGGAAAGTGATAAAAGAAACCCCACTAATCTGTGCTACGCCTATAGTACGGAGAATACGATGACATGCCTCCAGAAAACCTTGATCATCCTCTGTAGCTAATCCATTGAAGGTAGGTGAGTGGTACTTCTTATACCTCTCAAGTCTACGATGCTCCGCCTCAGAAGCGGTTGTCATGGTCTCATGCTGAACCGGAGCTACCGGCGGCATAGGAATGAACTCTGGGGCCTGATCAACCTAGACCCTCTGCTTAGGAGTACAGGCTGCGGGAGTCTGTGCCACTCCCCTGGCCTGAGATGTGGCGAGAGCTAATGGAATCAATCCAACCTGAGCTAAGGTGCTGAACATGCTCAAGAACTAGGCTAGAGTCTCCTGAAGGGCTGGTGCAGCAATAGGAACCTCTGGTGCCTGCTCTCCAGTTGGAGCTGCTGGGGGCTCCTCTGTCGTAGCTCGCGCGGGTGCTCTGGCTACACCGCGTGGTCGTCCTTTACCCCGGCCCCGGCCCCGGCCTCTAGCGGCTCTAACAGGGGGCGCGGGTGCCTGTCGTCAGATCTCCCGGTACGTGTCCTCACCATCTATGAGAAAGAATAGAATAGAGAATTTTAGAATTTGATGACAATAACTCGCACGACAAGGAATCAAAAGAAGTATGATTGTTTCTAACAGTTCCATAGCCTTCCGAAGATAAGTACTGACGTCTCTGTACCGATCCGCGAGACTTTAATAAACCGACTTGTGACTCACGACACCTATGAACCTAGAGCTTTGATACCAACTTGTCACAACCCAAATTCTCCCTCCATGATTTTCATGACGGCACCTAGTCTCTACGACTAGGTTAGCATAACACTTTGCGGAAATGAAATGAAAACATAAAAATTGGCAACTAACAGTAACAAATAATTTTAAATAAGTAATTGAGATGCCGCTCGGCATATACAATAGTCAACTTCCGAAATATACATAACACTCTAAAGACCCGGAACACCGTAAGTCACAAGCTTCTACGAAGTTCTAATTGTTCTATACATCATTGTCTATAGAAATGAGAGAAAAATGAACATAGGGGGATAGGGAGGACTCCAAGGATCTGCGGGCATGGGCAGATGTACCTTGAAGTCTCCGACAGCAGAGACTACAACTAAGAACAAGGCTGATATGAGGAACCTGGATCTGCACACGAACAATATGTCCAGGAAAAGGCGTGAGTAGACTACTACGGTACCCAGTAAGTGCCAAGACAAACCTTGGTCAAGTAGTGACGATGTCAGGTCAGGGCCCTACTGGTATATATATAATAACACAAGATAGAATGAAATACCGCAGTAAAATAAAGACTGAAATTTAACAAGAATGAAATCA
>AWOL01S0099916.1:19217-62290 GCA_000715115.1 Nicotiana otophora
TATATATATATATAATAAAAACAAGGCAGAATGAAATATCTCAATAAAATAATGACAGAAATCTAACAAGCATGAAATCATAGAAGGTAATAGCTTAGTACATAGAGATAACAACAAGGGGAGCTCCCGAGATATCGTCTCATAGTCTCGAATGTAAATGTGCAGGGGGATCTCCCAGAATACCGTTCCATAGTCCCAAAGTAAATATGCAAAACAGGGGGATTCCCAGAATACTGTTCCGTAGTCCTAAAGTAAATATGCAGGGGGATCTCCCAGAATATCGTTGCGTAGTCCCAAAAGTAAATACACAGCTCAAACAATACAATTCAACAGCTACAACACGAAATCCTACAATTTAGACTAAGTACAAGTCAAGGAAAAGCAGAAAATTCACTAAACATGCTGCACGGAGTTCAGATAAACAATTAAGGCAATTAGACATACTATTCAAATCTAACAGGATACTACACATGCTGATATGACTCAAATAAGAAGGAAACATGTTATTACTTAGCAGAAACCTAGTTTTTTACAACAATTAGCCTGTGTACGTACTCGTCACCGCACCTACACGACGCTCACATATCAAAACAGTACCAAATCCTAAGGGGAGTTCCCCCACACAAGGTTAGGTAAGCCACTTACCTCGAACCAAGCTCAATCAATCTGTAACAATGCTTTTTCCATGAAAAGCCGACCCCGAATGGCCAAAATCTAGCCAAAATCAATTACATATCATAAATATAACTACAAGGAACTAATCTAGCTACTGAAATCAACGTTAAAGCAAGTAATTAGAAATTCGCCCTAAAAAGCCTCCCCGGGCCCACGTCTCGGAATCGCGTAAAAGTCACAATAGCATATATAGATACGGGGAAAGCAGTTAATAGGGGATCGAGGCTATAACTCTCAAGACGACCGATCGGGTAGGCACAGTTTGGTTTATAGATTTAAAAATTCGAGACAATTGGTTTGGTTTGATAATTGAAAAACCTGAACCAACCCTGTACACCCGTAGTATCTATCCATATGGATAGATAGCTTGAATGCAACAATGAGTATGAGCCCATTTGGATGAGCTTATTTTAAGTGACTTTTAAGCCAAAATAGCTTTTAAGCCATAAGTTAGGAATTCCACTTTTTGGATTTTAGTTGGTTTACGTTATTTTAGCTTAAAAATAAGTGCTTAAAAGAATTTTTTTACTTTATCCAAACACTAAGCTAAAACAGCTTTTAAGCCATAGGAATTCTAACTTTTGGCTTTATCTTTTTCGGATATCGGTAATACTTTAAAGCTTAAGAAAAATTCTTGAATTATAAGGTGATGCCATGGAATGAAGGCATGACTATATTGCTTATCTAATTTTAGAGGAGCGAATCTTATTGTTGCAAGATTATCGTTTAATTTCTTTATATAGGGTATATTCTGTTAACCAATCCGAAAAGTAAAAAGACAAATGATTGAATAATTTCGTAAATTGGAAGCAAAAACAGATATCACAAATAGACTTATGAGAACTTTTACGGGGAACGAGTAAATAGGATCAACATTTATCACTTTAAAAACACATATTTGTTTCTTTAAATTTTATAACTTAAACACTACAACAAACAACAACAACAACAATAACATATCCAGCAAAATTCAAAAAGTGGGCTATATGAAGGGTAGTGCGCATATGCAACTTACCCCTACCTTTATAAAGGTAAAGAGGCTATTCATAAACCCTCGGATCAAGGAAAGCATAATCTCAACAATCATTAATTATAACTTAAACATGAGGTTCACGCATAATGCGCGTATCTAAAACTAGTATAATATTAAAAGCACGAAACTCCTTAGTAAATGTTGTGTGATAACCCGATAGGTCATCTAGAGTTTTGAAACTTAAATCAGTGTTTTGAAGCTTCCAATATCTCATTTTAGTCTTCCTCTATTCGCGTGCGTAGTCCGGGTGTTTTTACGAAAATCTTTTATGTTAAAAATGATAAAATATGAGACTTTGCCTTTAAAAGCTATTTGAGTTAATTTCAGTCAACATTTTGAGCAAATGAATCCCGATATGTATTTTGACGGTCCCGGTGGTTTCGTATCATGATTTTGGACTTGGGCGTATGCCCGAAATCGAATTCTGAGGTCCCTAGCTTGAGTTTTCGTATTTTGTTAAAAAGTTAAAGTTTAAAGGCTTAATGACTTAGAAGGTCTGACCAATGTTTGACTTTGTTGATACTAAGTCCCTATTTTGGTTTCGGAATTAGGTGTATGTCCATTACTATATTTATGATTTGTCTCTCAAATTTGGTGAGAAACGGAGTTGGTTTGACGTGATTCGAACGTCCGGTTGTTAAAATAGCAATTCTAAAGTTTTCTTGGAAATTGTATTTGGTTTGGTGTCTGATTCGTAGTTCTAGGTGTTATTTTGGTGTTTTGATTACGCGAACGAGTTTGTTTGAGGTTTTTGGACTTGTGCACATATATGGTTTGGATCCCCGAGGGCTAGGGTGAGTTTTGGATAGCCTACAGACCATTTGAACATAGAAAATCAGGTTTTTGAGCTTCAGTTGTTATCTGTTGTGTTGTGCTTCGTGATCACGAAGGAGAAATCTGTGACTAGGGACATTTTGTCCTACACGATCGTGATACTTTGGTCACAAACGCAAAGCATTGGGGGGTTTTCTTTGCGCGAACGCGACCCGTCACACGCGAACATGTAGCGTTAGATAGGCTGGGTAGGGGGAGTTGAGGTAACTCTACGCGAACACGAGCCCGGTCTCTCGAACGCAGAGGTGAGGCGGGCTATACTTTGTGAATGAGTAGAGTTACTCGCAATTGCACAAGCCATTTAGGCCATTCTCTTGGCGAACGCGTTAGGTTTCACGCGAACACGATGAACACTTGACGCCAGTGATTTAAAACAATTCGAAAAAGGTATTTGTCCTATTTTTCATAAACCTTCCATTTGAGCTCGGCTTAGAGGCAATTTTGAAGAGAAAACTCAACACCAATTCATAGGTTTGTACACTTTAACTCATTTTCTTCCATTTCTAACATCACCCATTAATTTCTAACCCTAATGTTTGTTCTTCCATGGTAGAAAACTAGGGATTTCGGAAGAATTGGGTTTTTTTTGTAAATTAGGGATTTAGACATCAAATTGAGGTCGGATTCCGAAACAAATTGCATAATCGGGCTCAGGGGTGAATAGGTAAATGGATTTTGGTCCAAATCTCGGGTTTTGACCAAGCGGGCCCGGGGCCATTTTTGACTTTTTGGGGGAAGTTTCGAAATTCAAAATTAATGTATTTTAATTGATTCCTTTAGCAATATTTGATATTATGGAGTCAATTATGGTTAGATACGATTGGTTCGAAGGCGGATTCTAGGGGAAAGGCCCTGGTAGAGCTTTGAGTTGGTCTTTGGAGCGAGGTAAGTGTCGTGGTTGACCTTGACTTGACGGATTAGGACTTGTTTGCCTATTTGCTACATGTTTAGATGTTTGGTACAACGTATATGTTAGGTGACGAGTACTTATGCATTGTTGTCGGGTCAAAGCATGCGGTGGAACTTGTTTTCTTGCAATTTATTTCTTTCTTTGATCTTGATATCCATGCATAGACTAGTTAATTACTAAATTGATCGTTCTTTTCACATTTATGGGATATTTGAGATAATCGAGTATTGTTTTCCGAAGTTGAGGATGGTATTGTGGAAACATTATTGATGTAAGGCATGTTCTTGCTTATTCTGTCTCCCTTTTGTTTATACTCACTGTTATATGATAAGGGAGAATGTTTGTAACACCTCGGCCAGTCGTTTTGTTCGTTATAGCCCCGATCCCCTATTTACTGCTTCCCCCGTGTCTTATTTCTTCTTATGTGTCTTGTCGGGAAGTGTTGATTGTGGATTCGGAGGGTTTTGGGACACTTAGTCCCTAAACGGAAGCCTAAGTCTCGCGGAACGGTACAGAGACATCTGTACTTATCTTCGAAAGACTATTGTCACTACCCGCACTTTGGGGTTGTGACTTCGGCCAAGAACCGGCGAGAAAATGCTATTCTAATTGTCTGACGTAGACTTGTCTACTCAGGTAACTTGGGATTTTTAATTTTAAGCATATATAGGGGGGGGGTATAGGTGTTGTAGCTCAACCTGCCTCCCCCATACGTGCTGCCACCACGTCGTATCTAATGAGCGACCTTGAAGGGGAACCTCAAGGGCTTGCCTAGATGACTCAAAGGAGTGTCCTAGGTATCCATACGAGTTACGGAACTCTATGGATGGTGCAATGCCTTCGGGCTAGCGTTGGGCACCAAACGGGCACTGGAGGCTCGACGTGTGGGACGGTCTACCCCGCGGGCTGCCGAAATATTGGAAGGAGACCTCTGTGCCGATTGGATACTTGATGCACCTATCTTAGGGACATCATATGTCGACTTGCAAGCATGTCTTGGATCAGCCATGCGAGCAAGGGTCCGTTGGCCTAAACATGCAGTTGTGGGGCGACACTACACTAGATGGGATGGGAGTGTGTCGTGAGGGCTATTTATGGGCATGTCACGAAAGACGCACATGACAATGGCCAAGGACTAAAGGTTTCCTTACTCGGCCAAGGTACAAGCTGGGTGCGGATGCACGAGGCGAGTGTCAAGCTTGAGGATTGGGCTGTGCACGCGAGAGAAATGCTCGATCTTGGGCAAAGGACAAGACATGTCCTTAGCGAACCCCCAGGGCACACATGGATTATGATCCTAAGACGGGAAACGCCACGACATGTCGAGGCCAAGTGCCTAGATATCTTACGGGCAACACAACTGGAGCATACCTTCTAGGAAGGCTCCACCAACAGGCACAGGATCATGCTAGAAAATCTTGGAAAGGAGAAAGTCTGGCCTGCAGCGAGGGGAACTGCAGGCACCGTACGGGCAATTCGGTGTCATTGGCGAGCGTAAGGAAACGGGCCCGTGAAACGTGGTATCAGAGCTGATTAAGGGCATACTATGCCATGACACAATGTCAAGGCAAAGAGTGGAGATGGCGAGTGCATTTTGGATGTCAGTGCGGAGATCATGTCAAACCAGAGATTAATAATCCGATACTGCTGGTCGAAGAAAGAAATGGGTGATTCCACTTTCTTTTGAAAGTCTAGGTTACTACTGAATGTGGTGATATGCCGATGAGTCGGATGGTCAAGAGAAAGCCATGTTTGCCAAGCCGTGCAACCATATTTCAAAGAGTGGGAGTTGTGGACTATAAACTTTGGGCATGATCGCAGTGGAGACCTTGCCAATGATGTGTGAGACGCATCTCTTGAGTGTCTTCCCTGCGGGATATACTTGTGAGCTTTCTAAGGGCATTGCTAAGGTGAGGAGATGAATTCGAGGAAATAGTGAAGCTTCAGAATTGAACGGATTTTCAAGTTGGAAGATGTCATCATTATGGAAAGGGGTACGCCGAATGATAGGGGACCTTTGAGAGTCCAAGTGCGAGGCACAACCAAACCGGGAAGCCGTGCTAGCAGGACCTAGAGAGTACCTTTCTACAGGGTGAGTATTGATGTACTACCGGGAGCATTGGATACTTGCTGAGGAAGTGATAGTTGGAAAACAAAGAGCTTTGTTCGGGAATGCGGCGATGCTATGACTTTGAGAATGTAGTACTCACCAAGAGTCGTCCCAAGAGCTGGGCGAATGCCAAGTGGGATGACAGAGCTAAGAAGTATCCTCTACATTGAGTGTGGGAGTATCCCGCCTATGCAAGAGGAAAAAGGGCAAAGTTGTGAGTCCGGAAGCCAACACATCTTCAAAGGTACTGAGGCCAAAGAAAAGCTACGGGAGCAAAAGGCTACGGGAGCTATGCCGGAGTACGCGAAAAGACTACGGGGGAAATATATCTATGAGAGATGCACCAGAAAGCACGTTGATGTGCTTACCATTGAAGGAAAAGCTTCAGACGGACATAAAGGCTGTGAGGGTCATGGTGTAGTTGACTAGTGTGGGTCAACTATAAAGTTAGACACCAGAGGGGGCAAATGCAGAGGTACTTTCCAAGTGAAAACCAAAAGGAGGTGAAGTGTAGAGGCACGCTTGGAAGATACTTGGGGGAGAAGTGCAAGGGGCACGACTCCTTTTGAGTAGGACTTCGAGGAAGTCCAACCCACAGGACCAAGGGAGCCGCAAAGTACATACCTGAGGGGGCAGACTCTAGGATGTCGTAGGCCATAATGTGTCATCGGGGACGATAACAGAATAAGTATGGGAGGATGTCATAACCCGTACTTTGGGGTTGTGACTTTGTCCAAGAACCTGTGAGAAAAGGCTCTTCTGATTGTCTGACGTAGACTTGTCTACTCAGATAGCTTGGGCTTTTTAATTTTAAGCATATATAAGAGGGGGGGTATAGGTGTTGAAGCTCAACCTACCTCCCCCACACGTGCTGGCACTAAGTCGTATCTAATGAGAAACTTTGAGGGGGAACCTCAAGGGCCTGGCTGGATGACTCAAAGGGGTGTCCTAGGTATCCATACGAGTTAGGGAACTCTATCGATGGCGCAACTCCTTTGGGATAGCGTTGGGCACTGGAGGCTCGATGTGTGGGACGGTCTGCCCTGCGGGCTGCTGAAATGTTGGAAGGAGACCTCCGTACCGATTGTATACTTGATGAACCTATCTTAGGGGAATCATATGGTGACTTCTAAGTATGGCTTCAGTTCAGCCATGCGAGCAAGGGTCCGTTGGCCTAAACATGCAGTTGTGGGGCGACACAACACTAGACGGGATGGACGTGTGTCACGAGGGCTATGTATGAGCATGGCATGAAAGATGCACATTACAATGGCCAAAAAATAAAGGTTGCCTTACTCGGGCGAGGCGCAAGATGGGTACGGATGCACGAGGCGAGTGTCAAGCTTGAGGATTGGGTTGTGCATGCGAGAGCGATGCTCAGTCTTGGGCGAAGGACAATGCATGCCCTTAGCCAACCCGCCCCTAGGGCGCGCATGGATTATGATCCTAAGACGGGAAGTGTCACAGAATGTTGGTCAAGTGCCTAGACATCTTACGGGTGGCACAATTGGAGCATGCCTTCCAGGAAGACTCCACCAAAAGGCACAAGATCGTGCTTGAAAACCTGAGAAAGGAGAAAGACGGGCCTGCAGTGAGGGGAACTGCAGGCGCCGCATGGGCAATTCGGTGCCGCTGGTGAGCATAAGGAAACGGTCATGTGACACTATGGAAATGTTAGGAAAAACTATACTTCTTTGATTCCTTTTCATTCGAAATTTGTTGACATTCAAATTCTAAACTTATGTATTCTATTCTTTCTCACAGATGGTGAGGACCCGTACCGGAGGATCTGATGACCAGGCACTGGCTCCCTCTACTAAAGACATGAGAGGTCGGGGTCGTGGTAGAGGCCGAGGATGACCAAGCGGTGCAGCCACAACACCCGCGCGAGCTGCGACAGAGGAGCTTCGAGCAGCTCCAGCTGCAGGGCAGGCACCTGAGGTGCTTATTGCTTCACCATCCCTACAGGAGACTCTAGCCCAATTCATGAGCATGTTCAGCACCTTATCTCAGGCTGGATTGATCTCACTAGCTCCTTCCACATCTCAGGCCGGGGGAGGGGCACAAACTCCCATAGCCCGTACCCCTAAGCAGCGGGTCCAGATCGACCAGGCCCCAGAGTTTATCCCTATACAGCTGGTAGCTCCGGTCCAGCACGAGACTATGCTAGCATCTTCTGAGGTAAAGCAGCTCAGACTTGAGTGGTACAAGAAGTACCACCCACCTACCTTCAGCAGATTAGCTACAGATGATGCCCAGGATTTTCTGGAGGAGTGTTATCGTATTCTCCGTACTATGGGCGCAGCGGAGACGAGTGGGGTTTCTTTTACTACCTTCCAGCTTAGAGGAGCAACCTATTAGTGGTGGCGTGCTTATGATTTGAGTAGTCCGACTGAGGCAACTTCACTTACATGGACTGAGTTCTCAGACATGTTTTTGAGAGAGTATGTCCCTCAGAGCCTTAGGGACTCATGGCCCATGGAGTTTGAGCAGCTGGGCCAGGGTGCTATGACTGTGTTAGAGTATGTAGTCCGCTTTAGTAATTTGGCCCGACATGCACCGGACTTGGTTGCCACAGTTTGAGAGCGGGTTCGTCATTTTATTGAGGGACTCCACCCGAGATCTGGATCATATGGCCAGGAAGTTGGAAATGGATATTTTTTATCAGCATGTTGTGAGTATTGCTAAGAGATTATAGGGCATGCTTGACCAGGATAGAGAGGAGAGGGAGGCCAAGAGGTCTCGAGATTCTGGCACTTACAGTAGTACTCGTGCCTAAGCTGCAGCTGCCATGGTAGGGGTTATGTAAGTCGCCCCGTTCATTTAGCTCTTCCAGCCGCGAGTGGTGTTCCAGCCCCAGGAGCCTTATTATGCACCGTTAGTATATAGTGTGCCTCCTACTCGGGGTGCTTTTAGCGACCAGTCCAGTAGAACTGGCCCGAGTCAGTCACAGCAGCCACACCCTCCGAGATCTTGTTTTGAGTGTGGCGACACTCCCTATATGGTGAGGGAATGCCCCATACTTAGGAGAGGTTCACCTCCACAAACTTCTCAGCCACCGCATGCTCTACCAGGTCCTCAAGCTATGATTCCAGCACCAGCTACCGCCCCACCTACTCAGCCAGCTCGAGGTGGAAGTCGGGGATGTCGTAGTCGCCCTAGAGGGGGAGGACAAGCCAGATATTATGCTCTTTCGGCTCGTACATAGGCAGTTGCTTCCGACTCTGTCATTACAGGTATTGTTCTGGTCTATCATAGAGATGTGTCGGTATTATTGGGCGTATCTCGGGATTCTTTGAGTTCTCTTATTTATGTGTCTACTCCTGTGGGAGATTCTCTTCTTGTGGACCACGTGTATCAGTCATGTTTGATTGCTCTTAGTGGTTTTGAGACCAGAGCTGATTTAATATTGCTCAGTATGGTAGACTTTGATGTTATCTTAGACATGGACTGGTGTTCGCCCCATTATGCTATTCTTAATTGTCACGCTAAGACCGTGACGCTAGCTAAGCCAGGATTACCGCGATTAGAGTGGAGGGGTACCTTAGAGTACACTCCTAGTAGAATTATTTTATTTCTTAAGGCTCAATGAATGGTTGAGAAGGGGTGTGACGCGTATCTAGCTTATGTGAGAGATGTCAGTCTGTATACCCCTACAGTTGAGTCTGTTCCAGTAGTGAGGGACTTCCCATATGTGTTTCCAGTTGATCTTCCAGGTAAGCCGCCCGATAGAGATATTGATTTTGGCATTGATTTGTTGTCAGGCACTCAACTCATATCTATTCCTCCATATCGTATGACTCCTCCTAGGTTGAAGGAGTTAAAGGAGTAGTTACAGAAGTTGCTTGATAAGGGCTTCATTCGGTCCAGTGTGTCACCTTGGGGTGCTCCGGTCTTATTTGTGAAGAAAAAGGATGGTTCTATGTGTATGTGCATTGATTATCGCCAGCTGAACAAAGTTACATTGAAGAACAAGTATCCATTGTCTTGTATTGATGACTTATTGGATTAGTTATAGGGTGCCAAGGTGTTTTCCAAGATTGATTTACGTTCAGGCTATCATCAGTTGAAGATTCGGGAGCCAGATATCCCGAAAACTGCTTTCAGGACTTGGTATGGCGACTACGAGTTCCTTGTTTATGTCTTTTGGGCTGACCAATGCCCCAGCAGCTTTTATGCACTTGATGCACAGTGTGTTCCGGCCTTATCTTGAATCTCTCATCATTGTGTTTATTGACGATATTCTGGTGTACTCCAGGACTCAGGAGGATCATGAGCTACATCTAAGGACTGTGCTTTAGACCTTGAGAGAAAAGAAGTTATATGCAAAATTCACAAAGTGTGAGTTTTGGCTAGACTCAGTGTCTTTCTTTGGTCATGTAGTATTGAGTAATGGGATCAAGGTAGATCTGACGATATTGTTGGGGTATTACCGTCGTTTTGTAGAGAGATTCTCATCTATTGCAGAACCTATGACCAGGCTGAACCAGAAGGGTGCTCCGTTCAGGTGGATAGAGGAGTGTGAGGAGAGCTTTCAGAAGCTCAAGACAACTTTGACTATATCCCCAGTTTTGGTATTGCATACAGGTTCGGGGTTTTATACTGTATATTGTGATGCGTCGCGGATTTGTCTCAGCACGATGTTGATTCAAGACGGTAGGGTGATTGCCTACGCGTCCAGACAACTGAAGGTTCATGAGAAGAACTATCTTGTTCACGACCTTAAGTTAGCAGCTATTGTTCTTGCCTTGAAGATTTTGGCGGCACTATTTGTATGGTGTCCCTTGTGAGATTTACACCGATCATCGGAGTTTACAACATCTGTTCAAGCAAAAGGATCTTAACTTGCGTCAATGGAGGTGGTTGGAGCTACTTAAGAACTATGATATCTCTATTTTGCACCACACGGGGAAGGCCAATATGGTGGCCGATGCTTTGAGTCGTCGGGCGGAGAGTTTGGAGAGTTTAGCATATCTACCAGAAGTAGAGAGGCCATTGGCATTGAATGTTCAAGCCTTAGCCAGCCCGTTTGTGATATTGGATATTTCTGAACTGAGTCGAGTTTTGGCTTATGTGGTCTCCCGGTCTTCTCTTTGTGATTGTATCAGGGAGCGTTAGGATGATGACCCACATCTATTGGGGATGATGGTGCATTGAGGATGCAGGTCAAGCTATGTGTGCCTAATGTAGATGGTTTGTGTGAGTTAATTCTCCAGGAGGCTCACATATCGCGGTACTCTATTCATCCGGGTGACGCGAAGATGTATCAGGACTTGAGACATCATTACTGGTGGAGGAGGATGAAAAAGAACATAGTGGAGTATGTGGCTCAATGTCTAAATTTCCAATAGGTGAAGTATAAGCACCAACGGCCTGGTGGGTTGCTTCCGAAGTTAGAGATTCCATAGTGAAAATGGGAGCGGATCACTATGGATTTCATTGTTGGACTCCCACGGACTCAGCGGAGGTTTGATGCAGTTTGGGTGATTGTGGATAGGCTAACCAAGTCAGCCCATTTCATCCATGTGATGACTACCTATTCTTCCGAGCAGCTGGCTTGAATTTATATCCGCGAGATCGTCAAGCTTCATGGCGTACCGGTATCCATCATATCTGACCGAGGTCCGCAGTTTACATCACGGTTCTAGAGGGCCGTACAGCATGAGTTTGGAACTCGAGTGGAGTTGAGCACGACATTTCACACTCAGACGGATGGACAGTCTGAGCGCACTATTCAGATATTAAAAGATATGCTTTGTGCATGTGTGATCGAGTTTGGAGGTTCGTGGGATCAATTCTTGCCACTTGCACAGTTTTCCTACAACAACAGCTATCCGTCGAGCATCCAGATGGCACTGTATGAGGCTCTGTATGGTAGGCGATGCCGGTCTCCAGTGGGTTGGTTCGAGACGGGCGAGGCAAGATTATTGGGTACAGACTTGGCACTGTATGAGGCTCTGTAAGGTGAAGGTGATTCAGGATCAACTTTACACAGCCCAGTCTAGACAAAAGACTTATGCAGATCGGAAGGTTCGCGATGATGCGTTCATGATTAGAGAGCGGGAAGAAGCGCGTTATGAGGTTCGGGAAGTAGGACAAGCTGAGCCCAATGTTCATTGGTCCCTTTGAGGTGTTACGGCGAGTTGGGCAGGTTGCTTATAAGCTTGCCTTACCTCCCAGTCTAGCAGGAGTTCATCCAGTATTCCATGTTTCTATGCTCCGGAAGTATCACGGTGATCCGGCTCATGTGTTGGATTTTAGTTCCGTCTAGTTGGACAGGGATCTATCTTATGTTGAGGAGCCAGTGGCTATTTTGGATAGGCAGGTCAGAAAGCTAAGGTCAAAGAACATTGCTTCCGTGAAGGTTCAGTAGAGGGGTCAGCCAATCGGGAAGGCGACTTGGGAGACCGAGTATGATACGTGCAGCCGTTATCCTCCTCTTTACACCGCTTCAGGTATGTCTCTATAATCGTTCGAGGACGAAAGATTATTTTATGAGGGGGAGGATGTAACGACCCGGCCGGTCGTTTTGTCCTTTATAGCCCCGATCCCTTATTTACTGCTTCCCCCATGTCTTTTTCTGCTTATGTGTCTTGCCGGGAGGTGTTGGTTGTGGTTTCGGAGAGTTTTAGGACACTTAGTCCCTAAACGGAAGCTTAAGTCTTAAGATTTTGGCCGTAGTCGGAACTGTCGGAAGATGACTCAGGAATAGAGTTTCGCTGGTTCCGTTAGCTCCGTTGGGTGATTTTGGACTTAGGGGCGTGTCCGAATTGTGTTTTGGAGGTCTGTAGCTCATTTAGGCTTGAAATGGTAAAAGTTAAATTTTTGGAGATTTTAAATGGTAGTGGACTTTCTGATATCGGGGTCGGATTCTAATTTTGGAAGTTGGAGTAGGTTTGTAATGTTGAATATGACTTGTGTGCAAAATTTGGGGTTAATCGGACGTGGTTTGATAGGTTTCGGCATCAGTTGTAAAAATTGGAAGTTTCAAGTTCATTAAGTTTGAATTGGTGATTCGTGTTTTTAGCGTTGTTTGATATGATTTAAGGGTTCGACTAAGTTCGTATGGTGTATTAGGACTGGTTGGTATGTTTGGTTGAGGTCCTGGAGGCCTCGGGTGTGTTCGGATGCTTAACGGATTGGAATTTGGACTTAGGTAATTGCTGAGAATTTACTGGTTTCTGGGGTTTCGCACCTGCAGTGGGGAAACCGCAGGTGCGAACTCGCATGTGTGGAGAGTAGCTCCCAGATGCGGCCCTGTTCTGGGTAGCTAGTGGTCGCAGGTGCAGAAATATGACCGTAGAAGCGGAGCCACTCCAGCAGAGAAGCAATCGCATAAGCGAAGGCCATGCTAGGGAGGTTATCGCAAAAGCGGACATTGGTCCGCATGTGCGCACACGCAGGTGCGACCGCATGATCGAGGAAGTGGACTCTGAGCTTTAAGTGGAATCCACACCAGCGAAGGAAATTCCATATGTGCGATGTCACAGGTGCGATGGCAGGTCCGCAGATGCGGAATAACTGGGCGAAAAAGAGAATTTCGAGGGTTTGATTCCCATTTTGAGTTTTGGACTTTGAGAGCTCGGTGTGAGGCAATATTTCGAGGTTTCTTCAAAAAGATTGTTGGGGTAAGTGATTCTAACCCAAATTGGACTATATTTCATGAATATATTGCTATTTTCATCATCTAATTAGGGATTTGAGTTGGAAATTTGGGGAGAAATGGTAGAAACTTCATAGACTAAAATTTCGAGTTTTGAAAGGCGGTTTGAGGTTGAATTCGATTAATTCTTGTATGGTTAGACACGTGAGTGAATGGATATTCATATTTTATGACTTTTATCCAGTTTCGAGACATGAGCCCGGGGAGGCTCTTTGGGTCGATTTCCTAATTTCTCGCTTTAGCTTAGTTTTCATTAATTAGATTAGTTTCTTATAGATATATTTATGGTATGTAATTTATTTTGGCTAGATTTGGACCATTCGGAGTCGGATATTCATGGAAAAAGAATTGCTACCAATTGATTGAGCTTGGTTCGAGGTAAGTAGCTTGCCTAACCTTGTGGGGGGGAAAATTAGGATTTGGTACTGATATAATATGTGAGCACCATGTGTGCGAGATGACGAGTGCGTATACGGACTATTTGTTGCAAAAAACCTGATTTTACTGAGTAATTACCTGTTTTCACCTCAATTGAGTATACTAGCATGTGTAGTTATCTTGTTAGCCTAGAATAGCATGTCTATGTGTCTTAATTGCTTAACTGAATTGTTTGCAGTATGCTTAGTGAATTCCTTCTTCTTTTCTTGATTTGTACTTAGCCTAAATTGTAGATTCTCTTGTTGTAACTATTATCTTCATTTGTTTGAGCTGTGTATTTACTTTGGGACTATGGGACGGTATCCCGGGAGATCCCCCCTGCATATTTACTTCTGAGACTACGAGGCGATCCCTTGGGAGTTCTTCCTGTGCATTTACTTTTGAGACTACGAAGTTGTACCTCGGGAGTTATCCCTACATATTTATTTTGGGACTACGAGATGGTATCTCGGGATATCCTCTGTTGTTTATTTCGTGTGTTGAACTATTATTTGATGTATTTCCTTTTGCTTAGTTCTAGTTTATTATTATACAGTATATTTTGTGCTTCATTTATTATTTACCAGTGGGCCTGACCTGACCTCGTCACTACTCGACCGAGGTTAGGCTTGGCACTTATTGGGTACCATTGTGGTGTACTCATGCTACTCTTCTGCACATATTTTCGTGTGCATATCCAGGTTCATCATTCCAGCCTCATTATTAGTTGTGCACCCGCTGCTGCTACAGAGACTTCGAGGTACATCTGCTGCATCCGCAGACTTAGGAGTCCCCCTTTTTCTTTTTGTATAGTTCTTCTTATACTACTTCCAAAATACTGATGTATAGAACTTATAGTAAATTCTTAGAAGCTTGTGACTTATGATGTTTGGGGTCCTTGGAAAACTCTATATGTACTTTGAGAGTTGTTATTGTATATGCCGAGCGGCATTTCTATCACTATTTTATTTCTGTTATTGTTAATGGTTTAGATTTATGTTTCATTTTCGTTGTTATTCCGTAATATTAGGCTTATCTAGTCGTAGAGACTAGGTGCCGTCGCGACCTCCCACGGAGGGAAGGTTGGGTCGTGACAGTGTTAATTCACAAAGGGTGGTGCCATGCCATATGAGAGTATTAATGCACGAAGGGTGATGTCGTGCCATATCTATTTATTATAATGAAAGTGAGAGTAAAAGCACGAAGGGTGATACCGTGCAGTTATTATTGTTTCACAGTGAGATTGAGAGTAAAAGCACGAAGGGTGATGCCGTGCAGTTATTATTGTTTCACAGTGAGGTTGAGAGTAAAAGTACGAAGGGTGATGCCATGCTAATATTATTGTTTCATAGTGAGGTTGGGAGTAAAAGCACGAAGGGTGATGCCGTGTAGTTTCGTTTATTATATTTATTTGTTTTGCTGATTAAAGGCTTATTGACTATTTCTTGTTATCATTCCATGTAGTATTTATCGTATCTTGTACCCCCTTTCGCATGTCCCCTCCTAAAATCATATGTTTAGCTTTTATTTGTTATTGTGTTGTACGTATATTGTTATCTGCACAGGTTTATTTTACGTGGGTATCTTGTCATAGTCTCGTCATTACCTCGTCGAGGTTAGGCTCGACACTTACGGAGTACATTGGGTCGGTTGTACTCATACTATGCTCTGCACTTCTTGTGCAGATTATAGTACTGGTCCTAGCTATCCGTGAGGCGTTTCAGCTCGGATTTACTTTTGGGGACTCGAGGTAGTTCTGTTGGCGTCCGCAAATCTTGAAGTCCCCTTCCATTTCCCTTATTTTACTGTTCTTTTCGTTCAAGACAGTTGTATTTATTTCAAACCCTGTTTGTAGAGACTCTAGAAGCTCGGGAATTGTGACTCCAGATTCGGGTTGTACTTAGATATTAATGATATTTATGTTATTTCGCACTCAGTATTAATTTCAGTTCGACTTAATTGTTTTTACTTACCGAAATTGATTAAAATTGGCTTAAAGATCCTCTAACGTTGGCTTGCCTAGTACGTGAAATGTTAGGCGCCATCACGGTCCCGAAGGTGGGAATTCCGGGTCGTGACATGTTGTTTGTATTTTTTTACCCTTTTAAAATAGAACTTATATTTAAAAAAATCATCATTTACGTGTATATTTAAACTATAAAGAATGTAATATATACTATATTAAAAGAACGAAGACCCTTAATAAAATATCGTTTACTTTTTTTAACCCTTTAAAAGTAGAGTCACACTAGACAGGATACTCATTTTAATTTTCTAATATATAGGAATAGTTATTTGATTAATTTTCTAATATATATATATATATATATATATATATGAATATTCCTTTAATTATTTTCTAATGTTTATGACATTGAATTTTCGATGTTGTTATTTAATTATATTCCTAAAATTTAGTACTTTGAATTCAACTAAAATCTTAGTACTTATTAAATCTTCTTTATTTGAACTAGAATTATTTCCTTTAATTATATTTGAACTCCTTTCTTTCTATGTATGAACGTACAATATCAATTAGAGATATGATTGTCCCTATAAATGTATTCTAAAAATTAATAATTATTTAAATTAAGGGTTTACCAAATAACAACGATTTTTTCTACTAAGACTCTTTATGATGTATATATTTTAAGAGTAGTTAACGTAGATATAAATATGATAAAGGAACTTAAAAATGTTACTCTTAGTTATAGATGCTTTGAAGTGCATTATGACATTATAATTCCTCTAAAATTATCGGACCATCAAGCATGGTTAATAAACAAATTATAGAAAAATACTACTGAATATGTAGCTTATGGACACTGTTGACAGTAGTTCAAAGCAATTTAGTTATAATTTTATTTCTTTAACAGATGCAGTTTGTATTTTTCAAAGCAATTGTTACACTTCACATGTGAAGTTGGAGAATCTATGAGGTTTACGTGCAACCAATCAGAGAAAGACGCGTTACCAGGCAAAGGAGGCAACTGCATGCGATCAGATTTTGCCAGCTGTCTCACCGAGCACGACAGCCAAAGCTACGCAACCCATTTTGCATGTGGATCCGACGAGAATTCCTATGCTTGTTACATATATATAAATGCAGTAAGGTTCACTCTCTTTCATTTTTCCCAGGAGTATCACTCACTATAATTAACCAAAAGTATTCTCACTCCCCTTTTAAAGTTCCAAAATAACTTAAAAATTAAATCTGAAAACGGTTCTGTTATTTAGCTCAAAGAAACTGAGAATCCATTGTTGTAACACATGTTATCTGATGGTGTCAATTGTGAAGATCTGTTGGAGGCAAAGTTCACCATCATAAGCACAGTTAGCTCTTCAACAAGGTATATAGGAAAATTTTCTTTCTTGACATGAGATAGTGTAAGCCTCTCTTTTTCTAAATAATCCTTGTACTGTAAGGTTTGGTAGTTTCAATCCCTCTTAATAATGTTATCCTGTTCTTGTGCGTTCTGGCTGGTAGTATTTCTCTTAAAGTCCATATTGTTTCCAGTTGGTATCTTGTGGTCGGAGGGTATAATTTATGCTAAGTTTAAGCTTGTCATCTCTAGAAAATGTTACTGCATTGTACTTATACGTATGTATCTATTTTACTCCATCGTGCCGCGCTATAGTCGGTTGGGTACTACGCCTATTGTGAAACCACTGATCAGTTGGGTATGATGAGACATGATATGACCGATCCCTTGTATGACCGGGTACGATGATGTGTGAAGTGAGGCTATCGAGTCCTCTTGAATCCGTCTACGCCGAGTTCTACTAAGATCGGGTATAGCCGAGATCTCCTGAGGCCGGGTACGACCGAGTCCTCTATGAGGCCGGTTATGGATTGATGAAAATGACCCCAAAGAGTAGTTGAAGGCCTATATATATATGTATAGTATAATCTAAGTCATGGCCCTAATGCGTGGCTTAGTCTTACAAAAGTTTGCATGCATTTATGATCCATAGTTCCCACAGTTTGGTTTATGCCCCCGATGGCTTATTCTCGGTACTCAGGTTGGAATCATGTAAACATATCTCTTATGTTATGACTCTGATTTACTTGTCTTTCTTAGTCTTACATACTCGGTACATTATTCGTATTGATGCCCTTTTCTCTTGGGCGTTGTGCTCATGCCCACATGTACAGATAGACCCAACGACGTTCTTCCCTAGTAGGTGCTCGTTTCAACTGTTGGTTGTTGCTCTCCACTTCCTCGGAGCAGTTGTTCCGAAGTAAATAGGTACTAGAGAAGATGCTATAAATATTTTGGGCACAATGTGGACCTGTCCCGACCCAGTTATGTAAACGTATATTTTTTTTGGTACTCTTAGAGGCTTGAAGACTAGTGTTAGTGTTTGGTTGGCTATAATGGTTAAGTATGGCGATGTTGGTGATCGTAATGACCATGTATATAATGCCAAAGTTTCCTTTGTTAATCAGGTATTCTCATTGTAATGGCTCGGCCGGTCGTTTTGAGCTCTAGCATGTCGTTCGGCGGTTTGAGGCCTTGAGTAACTTCACTTCATATTTTATGACTTGTACGCGTAGTCGGAATCAAATTTCGGGAAGTTCAGAGTTGATTCTGATGGAACATTATCAATTCAAAAGCTTAAAGTTAGAAGAGTTAACCAAGGTTTAACTTCTTGATCGGAGTTGAACATTATTGTAAATTGATTGATTATGAGTATGGGAGTATATTTTTATATATTTGCACGTTGTTTGGCTAGTTTCGGATCGATGGGCATTGATTTGAGGTGTTAGAGAGGCGTTGGAGTCGGTTATGAAATTTCGTTGCGAGGTAAGTCACCTGTGTAACTTTGTTAGGGGGAATATTCCCCGTAGGCATTACAATTATTATGTGCTACTAGTTGTGGGTGCTACGTACGCACGAGGTGACGAGAGTCCGTACGTAGCTAAAAGCATATTTATGTCCGGGTAGACTTAGGACTTTATCATGTAATATTTGAATTATTCAAACTCGTTTTGCTAGCTTAATTAAGGGAATTTATAATTGAAATTGATTTGGGAATATATTAGGCCGAGCTTTATCACCTTGAGTTGTTTGGCGAGATATTTGATAAACGGTAAAAGTACTGTGTACTTTATGCTCTTGCACATGTGTTGTAAGCACGTGACTCGTAATTCGATAAGTTTCTTCCTTCCTTGTGGATCGGACCGAACGCCTCAAAAGTATATTGAGATGCATATTTGGTTTGCGCCGGTCGACCCTCGGCAGTGTACATACCACCCCGGATCGGGCCGTACGACCTCAGCATAATCGTGCGTTAAATCGCTAGCAGTCCGGATATTCAGGAGATCCCACTTCTGTTGAGGCCAGACATTTTATATGGTATTCCTTATCCGTTTGAGATTGCACTTGATATTTCAGATTTGTTGAGATGGCACATGAGATTTGAGAGATTTATATCGTAAAAAGAAATTTTTGGAGGATTATGGTTAGTTACAGTATTTATCTCACTACTACTGTTGTGCTTCATATTTGTTATGAGTTATCATATTGATTTATTGGACCACTAGTAAGTGTCGCTGTCAATCTCTCATCACTACTTCTCTTGGGTTAGGCTAGATACTTACTGGGTATGCGTTAATTTACGTACTCATGTTACACTTCTGCACTAAATGTGCAGGATCTGACAGGTTCACTCGATGGCCATCTTGGCGCGTATGCGCAACTGCTGTGAGGACTTTATGGTGAGATGCTTTCTATGGTAAGCATTGCAGCCCATAGAGTCTCTATCTTATTTATTTACTTCATTTTATCTATTTTATATTCTAGACATATGTTGTATTATTATTTCACTCTTTAGTAGATGCTCATGCACTTGTGACACCGAATTTTGGGATGTTCTAGAAGTTATTTGTGGTTTTGCTTATAATGTGTTGATTTCTTTATCTAATATAATTTACGATTTCGAAAATAATAAAAAGCATAATTAAGTTGGTAATTCACCGTTGGCTTGCTTAACTGCGACGTTGGGTGCCATCACGACCTATAGTGGGTTTTGGGTTATGACACTCATTATAATTTTTGTATTACTACTTGGAGGCCTTTGTGGCCTAGAATTTTATCAATAAATAGATATGAGAGCATGTGTCGGTTCGCACGAGCCTTAGGGCATCGTGTGTCGGTCGTACCTCCCAAGGTTGGGGTGTGACAAACTTGGTATCAAAGCCGATTGTGTCCTAAGGAGTCTGCAAGCAGTATCTAGTAGAGTCTTAGTTATGGGTATGTTGTGCACCATACCTATAAGCAAGAGGCAACGGGACATCTATGATGAATACCGTTTCTTCTAATGTAGATCGTACGATAGAGCTGAGTCATAACAAATTGTTTCTAATCCATATCTTGTTTATGATTATAGTGGCTCCTACCATGAAGAGTCAAGCGCTTGTACAAGGATTGAACGAAAAAGCAGGGGAAGGTACTAGGCATGTGCCACCTACCCCTATGGGTCAACATGGACCCCAAGATGAGGTTGGGACTCAGATTTCGGGGACAACACCACTACCCCCGGGACAGCATATAGAAGTTGATGCACCCCCTATACCTCCCTCAGTTGTTCCCGAGCAGTATTTAGACGTGAGAAGTACACTGAAACTGTTTACTCAATTAGTGGCCTCCCAAACCCAATGTCAGGAATCTGCCACCTCAAATTGATCGACCGGGACGAGAGTCCAAGATTTCATACATTTGGATCCCCCGATGTTTACAGGAACATACCCTAACAAAGACCCCTAGAATTTTCTAGACCAAATGCAGCGGACCTTATAAGTTATGCATGCCACTAATACAAATTCTGTGGAGCTTGCCTCGTATAGATCGCGGGATATTGATGTGACTTGGTATGAGACATGGGAGTAGTCTAGGGGATCTCTTACTCCGCTGGTAGGATGGAAGGAGTTTTCAGAAGCCTTTCTGCAGCAGTACTTACCTATTGAGATCCGATGAGTTAAGCAAGATATATTCTTACAGTTGGAACAGGGTAACATGAATGTTCGGGAGTACAACATCCAATTTAACATTTTGGCCAAGTATGCTACTTTAATTGTAGCAGAGATGAGTGATAGAGTACATCAATTTGTGGGTGGGCTAGTACCACATTTGATTAATGAATTCACCACGACTTCTATGAGTCTGAACATGGACATTGCTTGTATACAAGCCTATGCGCAAAGCCTAGATGATCAAAAAAGGCAACAACGAGGCGCTCAAGAGCATTATTGGGGCACGTGAGAGAGAGACCGATATGTAGGTGATATAGGAGAGTCACGAGGTGAGTTTAAACCCCCGTTTCCTCAGAATCCATCTCATCCAACAGCAAGTGCAACATCACAGTTCCCGGATCAGCATCCTGCTAGTATCACCTATCCCAGTAAGAGTTAGAATCCTCGAGGTCAGAGCTCAGAATACAGTGGAGACCCAAGTAAGATGAGGCCCCCAGTGTCGCATTGTGGACTATGTGGTAAGAATCATTTTGGTCATTGCCGCCAGGGTTCAGATTTGTGCTATTCTTATGGGCAGGCGGGTCATATCATGCGTTTTTGCTTCATGTGGAATGATACCTCCAACAATATCTGCGGCAGCTTCTTCATCGACAACACATCCTCGTGAGCAAGGTGTACAACTATTAATAGGAAGAGGTAGAGGTAGAGGTGGAATGTCCATATCCAGCCCCGGTGGGCAACAACAAAATTGCATTTATGCGTTGGCAGGTCATCAGAACTAGGATCTTCACCAGATGTGGTCACAAGTATACTATTCGTGCTTTCCAATACTATGTATGATTTAATAGATCCAGGTTCCACTCTGTCATATATTACCTTATTTTTTGCTAGTAAATGTGGTAAAGTACCTGAATTGCTACGATAATCGTTTGAAGTGTCCACCCTGGTAGACGAGTCTGTGGTAGTTAGATAAGTGTATCGAGGTTATGATGTGATAATTCATGATCACCATACCGTGGCCGATTTAAATCATTTAGAAATGATAGAATTCAATGTTATTATGGGAATGCACAGGCTGGCCGCTTGTTATGCTACAATGCGTCTGGATAAAGACCAAAGATCTTGAGCGACCGATCAGGCATTGTTGGAGAAAAGTTGTTTGTTTTCACTTTTTGGGAGAGCCAACTATCGAATGGAAGGGCGATGTTGCAGTGCCAAAAGGGAAATTTATTTCTTACTTTAAGGCCCCGAAAATGATCATGAAAGGATGTTTCTATCACTTGGTGCGGGTGCAAGATGCGAAGGCGAAGCCTCCCACCCTTTAGTCAGTACTGGTCATAAGTGAATTCCCCGATGTGTTCCCTGATGATCTCGCAGGTAATCCACTTGAGTGGGAGATTTAGTTTGCTATCGATGTGCCACCCGATACACAGCCGAGTTAAAGGCATGATACGATTTGGCATGATTTGGAATTCGTTGTAGGGACTGGGTGTTCCTGAAGGTGTCACCTATGGAAAGCATGATGCGATTTGGCAAAAGAGGCAACCTCAGTCCCCGGTATATTGGACCATGTTGAATCATACAAAAGGTCGGTCAAGTGGCTTATAAGCTTGAATTACCCCCAAAACTGGATTCAGTGCATCTGGTATTCCATGTGTCTATGTTTCGGAAGTGATTGAGTGATCCATCCTGCATCACCCCGGTTGAAGATATTCATGTCACAAAAGATCTAACCTACGAAGAAGTTTCGGTGGCAATTAAAGATTGACAAGTCTGTAAGTTACGAACTAGAGAAGTGGCATCAGTTAAAGTACTTTGGAGGAAGAAATGACATGGGAAACTAAAGAATACATGAAATTTAGGTACCCTCATTTATTCCCTACTATGGGAGATAACAATAAGGCAATCCTAATGGGTCGTGATTCAACATTCGAGTACGAATGTTCCGAAAGGGGGGGTGATGTTACACCCCGCATGTAAAGTTGGAGGATCTGTGAGGCTTACGTGCAACCAATCAGAGGCAACTGCATGCGACCAAATTTTGCTAGTTGTCTCACCGAGCACGATAGCCAAAGCGGGGCAACCCATTTTGCATGTGGACCCAGCAAGGATTTCTATGGTTGGTACCTGTATATAAAGGCAGTGAGGCTCACTCTCTTTCATTTTTCCCACGAGTATCACTCACTATAATTCACCAAAAACATTCTCACATCCCTTTTCAAAGTTCCAAAATAACGTAAAAATTGAATCAGGAGATGGTTCTGTTAAGATTTAGCTCAAAGAAACTAAGAATCGATTGATGTAACACCTGCCATCTGGTGGTGTTAACTATGAAGATCCGTTAGAGGCAAAGTTAACAATCATAAGCACAGTTAGCTCTTCAACAAGGTATGTAGGGCAATCTTCTTTCCTGGCATGAGATAGTGTAAGGCTCTCTTTTTCTAAATAATCCTTGTACTGTAAAGTTTGGTAGTTCCAAGCCTTCTGAATAATGTTATCGTGTTCTTGTGCATTCTGGCGGGTAGCATTTCTTTCAAAGTCCACATTGGTTATAGTTAATATCCTGTGGTCGGAGAGGTATGATACATTCTGAGTTTAAGCTTTTTATCTCTTGAAACTGTTACTGCATTGTACTTATATATAGTAAGTATAATATAAGGCATGACCCAAATGAGTGGCTTGGTTTTACAAATGTTTGCATGCTTTTATGATCCATGGTCCATAGTTCCCACAGCTTGGTTTACGCCCTCGATGGCTTATTCTCGGTATGCAAACTGGAATCATGTACACACACCTCTTATTCTATGACTCGGATTTACTCGTCTTTCTTAGTCTTACATACTCGATACATTATCTGTACTGACGCCCCTTTCTCTTGGGCGTTGTGCTCATGCACATAAGTGCAAATAGACCCAATGACGTTCATCCCTAGTAGTCATTATTTCAGCCGTTGGTTGTTGCTCTCCAATTCCTTGGAGCAGATGTTCAGAAGTAAATATGTACTTGAGCAGATGTTATAAAGGTTTTGGGCTTAGTGGGTCCCTTGATAGAATTTAAGGGTCCACCAAACCATATAGAGAAACATGTTCTCTATTAGTTCCCACAGAACATAAACACAACAATAAGTAAATGACACAGAAAAGTTTTACGTAGAAAACTCCCAGCTCACAGGATTAAAAACCACGACCTACCCTTGTAGGATTTCAACTTCGATACTGAGTAGATTTTAGATTACAACCTATTGTAACCTAGGAATTAACCTCTTAATCCCTCACTAACTTGTAACAACTCAATTACAAGCAACTTTGTAATAACTCTATTATAAAGATTTTACAACTCGACTAACTCTAGCCAAGACACAAATACACGGGTTTATGATTTACAAAGGTTTCCTACACAATGCTTCTAACTAAGCTAAGCAGGAATTACAAGTAGAGAACTTTAACAAAGATATAACACAACTAAGGACATGTAATAACTCAATACAGGGAACTGGTCCGTTGCTATGTTGTTCTTTGTTCTTGATGCTCTTAAGAATTGATTGCCATATGATTAATCATTGTGGAGAGTGCTTGAAAATGGATTCTTCAATATTCAAGTAATGCATTGTCTTTGGTTTAATGTTAATATAACATTGGTGACATCACTTGAATGATGCAAGCATATTTGGTACAGAGTCATTCCCAATGAAGTTGACTGATGCACTGTTTTGTGTTGTTTCCTGTGCAGGCAACAACTTTACAGTTATTGGAGAGTTGACTAGTACAATCACCAGGGGAACTGATGTCCATCTGTTCCCCTTGTTGATTCTTTGACTTCTGAAGAGTTGATTTACATCTCCAGCTTAAGTCTTGTTATTTCCACATACTTGAGGATGTGTATCAGGTTCCTTATCTAGTTCTTGTCATTAAGTTTGTTAGATCATCAAAACATAACAAGGTACATATAACCTATCAATTTCCCCCTTTTTGATGATGACAAACTTATAATGGAAGTTCCCCCTAAGAACCATAATGACATACACATATCCTGTTTTCCCCCTGAATCTGTTCCCCCTCAATTATTCTTCCCCCTCTTGGCATCATAAAAAGAGCAGCAACAAGCAATAGGAAAAACAAAGGCTAGCTTGATTAACTCATGTCACATATTTGCACACAAACATGATTAAAAATAGAACATAAGAGCAAGGCATACACAGCAAAAGGAGAAAACTTTCATTAACATTTGGATATTAAGCAGGGAGCAGCTTTATTATTGCCAACACATCCACAAAATAAAAACAGAAAATAACAGAATTACCAATCATAAACATCATCACAACTTAAAACAAGAGACATACACAAAGACTTGACACTCGAACGGGAACACTTTCTAGGGAGCACTGGAAGGGGAAGGCTTAGAGGAAGAGGCAAGGGTTTTGAGAACGATGTCCATTCGAGCGTTTGCTGACATCTGCTCATTGAGAAGTTTCTCCTTTAGGACCTCAACCTGTTTCCTGATGTCGGCATTTTCCTTGGTCAGACGGGCAACCTTTGTGCTTTGAGAGCTGCTGGAACCAGGTGCCTCCTGAAGCTGACTTAGCTGACCTCAAGAATGACATTCCTTGCGTTCAGCTTCCTGATCTCATCAATGGTACTGTTTTGGGGATTGATAAAATGGGAGATAGTATACGTGTTGCCAACCCCTCCAACTTTATCAATGCACCCACATTCCTCGGGGGTGGTCTTAGAGAAGGTTTACGAGTAACCACCTTATCTTTTCACAAAGGGACTTTGAAGAACTCAAACACCTTAGTAAGAAGGAACGCATAAGGTAGCCCATGATTACCATCCTTAAATGCCACCTTCTGCATGTGTTCTATCATAATACCAGGCAGGTTGATGGTTGTGTAGACATCTAGTGCTTCCATGAGAACCAGATCTGCTCGAGATGCAATGGACCTTATCTCAGCACGAGGGAGCAAAACCTTATTCACCAGTTCAAACATTAATTGGTACACTGGAAGGAGGGCCTTCTTGTGTACCTGTTCCCCTTGCTGAACTGCCTTTTCCTTCAAGATAGCATTTCTGAAGTTCGAAGAGTAGGATCCCTGAATAGAAGACAATCCCCCAGTAGGCACACCTAGAATAGATCCCAACACAGCAGAGTCCATCACAAAATCGATACCATTCACCATCATACAAATATGATCATCCTCAACTGTGAAGAAGTCAGCATAGAAACTGTGCACTGCTTCCTCATACACTTTGGGACTGTTAGATGTGAACAAGTGCATCCAATATTGAAATTCACAGATCTCCACCAATTGGCGCATGCCAGCCATATCCAGAATATCAGGGGAAAATTTACGGCCCCACAACACCTTTTGATTTTTCAACTTTTCCTTCCAAGCATCCTGGGTATCATCAACCTTGGCATTTTTAGAAGAACTAGGTTCCTCACCGGCATCACCCTTCCTTTCACTGATTTGCGAGCACTCTTTCCTTTCTCAGCAGATTTCACAGACACTGTCTTCTCAGATACCTTTCCAACTGATTCTTCTGTCACTTTTTCTCCAGATTCCTCCACTACCTTTTCACCAGAGTTGTCACCTTCAACTTTGTTCAGACTCTCCGTACTCACAGAGGATCCATTTTTAACTTGGAGATAGTATGGTTCTATGATAACTTGCGAGTCAAGGAACCAGGTTCCTCGTCCACTTGATCATCCACAGTAACAACAAGCACTACTTTCTCATTCATAACCTTCCCATCTTTCACCAATTTCTCCTCTTTTGTTGTGCTTGGCTTTTCTTAATAGTAGACTCAAGAGCCTCCTTCTTTTTCAACCTAGTAGTATGTCTCTTAGGAGGTTGCTCTTGAGTAGCAACCTATCTACTCCTAGCCTTGATAAAGCTAGCAATCGCCACATTATCATAATCCTCTTCAATGTCCCCATTTTCTTCTTCATATAAAGATCTCATCTCAGGCGCAACCATAGATAAAGGCTCAGCGTAGAAGTGAGGAGAAGGAGTAGGATCAGTACTGACTTGGGGTTCTCGAGAGGACCCAAGAGTTGGCTCCTCCATAGAGGGAACAGGTCCCTCAGTAGTTGCCCCAGTAGTACTGTCCGGTGTTGATGTTTTAACATGCACAAGTTCCCTATTCTCCACCAAAATCCTATTTGTATCCCCCTGAGACTCAGACACAACCTCACCATCCTAAAAAACAACACCCTCAGCAGCTATTGACAAAATATTTTCTATGGCCTCTTTTTCTTGTAACCTCATGGAAAACTCAGTAGAAGAAGGAGTATTACCTGTAGGCTCAAGATTAGGGGTTGACATTGTTGATTCAGCATGAACAGGAGCAACAGCTTGGTCTTTGTCAGAGCCTTCTTCCATTGGTAGACTAGAAATTTCTTGATTTTCTTCTTATTTGAATGTATCCGTCTAAACCATTTTTTTTCGCCGAGGAGAAGGAGAAGTCGCAGCCACAAACTACTCAGGAGTCGAAGTTTTGCGACTCCGATGAGAACCAGAACTCGATTGGGTATGAGAGGAAACAGAGGGTGGTGGTGACTCTGTCTTAGGGTTTGGATTGGTTCGAGTGGAGAGTGTGGGTGCTATGATCGGCATTTCAACAGGTGAGGACTCAGTGGGGGTGACACTTGGGAACATTTTGTGTTTCGAGCTGTTCAGACATGGTGGGATGCAGTGAGTTGAAGAAGAGAGAGTTTTGGTTGAAAGAGAGAAAAGGGGGAATTTTGGATTTTGATGTGAACAGTGGTGGAAGTGATGGTGAAAGGATGTATTTAAGATGGATGAGGGACCGGTTAAGAAAAGGCGACAATTTGGTAGTCGGGTCGCTTCCTAAAGGGTGAGACGCTTGGGTTCAATAATTGGGAAAGAAATGAAACTGACAATGTGATGATGTGGCACTGTTTCAACCATTTAAAACATTGTGCATGAGAGTATAGAGAAACTGCTAACCTGTGTCGAGGGAACCAGGTTCCCTAATGGATTTTGCAAATGTAAGCTTCATCCTTTGACCAACGTGCAATGCATTAGCGGCTTGTTTGCTCTGTAATCATCATGAGTGTCTACCTGTAATGATATAGATATTAGTTAGACTTCGTCAGAAAATACTTTTTATCTAATTTACCTATACATTTCTTTCATAACCAATCATTGAGGGACTAGGTTATCAGCTTGGTTTTATCAACCCTAGTGCCAAGAGATTTATTTCAAAGTGGTATCTACTCTGTGCTTTGGTGAATATGTCTGAAATTTGATCTTCTGTGCTGCAAAATTTCATATAGATCAGCCCCTTTTTAATATTGTCTCTAAGAAAGTGGTGTCGCACATCGATGTGCTTTGTTCTCTTAACTTGGATTGGATTCTTGGCCATGTTAAGTGCACTGGTATTGTCACACAGTAGGGGAACACAATCAGTGAACACTCCAAAGTCTTCCAGCTGCTGCTTAATCCATAATAATTGAGCACTGCAAGAGGCAGCAGCCACATATTCGGCTTCTGCAGTTGGGAGGGCCATTGAGTTTTGTTTTCTTGTACCCCGTGAAATTAGGCATGAACTCAGAAAATGTGCCATTCCAGAAGTTCTTTTCTTGTCCACTAGATACCCTGCATAATCAGCATCAGCATACCCAACTAAGTCAAAGTTTTCTCCGGAAGGGTAGTAGAGGACCAGCTCTTGTGTTCCTTTGATATATCTCAAGATTCTCTTGGCATACATCATATGAGATTCCTTTGGATTAGATTGAATCCTGGAACAAAGACCCACACTAAAGACAATATCTGGTCTGCTTGCTATGAGATACAAGAGCGACCCTATGATACCTCTATACATGGTATGATTCACTGGTGAACCAAATTCATCCATGTCTAGACGAATGGCAGTGGCAATGGGAGTGTCAATGATCTTTGATGCTTCCATGTCAAATCTCTTCAGCAGCTCCTTGATGTACATCTACTGACTTATCAATATCCCCTTTTGAGATTGCTTTTCTTGTAAACCCAAGAAGAAATTCAATTCCCCCATCATGCTCATTTCAAACTCACTTCCCATGAGTTTTGCAAATTCCTCACACACAGAGTCGACTGTTGCTCCGAAAATGATGTCATCAAGATAAACTTGCACAATGAGCAGGTTCCTCCATTGTTTCTTCAGAAAAAGTGTGTTGTCAATTTTTCCTCTTGTAAAGTCATTTTCTAGGAGGAATTTTGACAACCTTTCATACCAAGCGCAAAGAGCCTGCTTTAGTCCATACAAAGCCTTGTCAAGTTTAAAAACATGCTCAGGATGCTCATGATTCTCAAATCCAGGAGGTTGCTTGACGAAGACTTCCTCATTTAGTCAGCCACTCAGAAATGCACTTTTGACATCCATTCGGAACAATGTTAATTCCATATGTTATGCAAAGGCAATAAGAATTCTGATAGCCTTCATTCGAGCGACTGGAGAAAAAGTTTCATCATAGTCAATCCCTTCTTCCTGATTATAGCTTTGAACTACTAGCCTTGCCTTGTTTCTTGTGGTGTTTCCAAACTCATCAAGTTTGTTTCTGAATACCCACCCAGTTCCTATAACTGTTCGATCTGCAGGTCATGGAACCAGGTGCCATACCTTGTTCCTCTCAAATTGATGCAGCTCTTCTTGCATTGGGGTAATCCAGTATGTATCTTTTAATGCTTGTTTGATATTTTTGGGCTCTATTTGAGAGAGAAAGGCTGAGAAGGCAAGTGAGTTTCTAGCCTTTGATCTGGTTTGAATTCCTGAATCAAGAGGAGTGATTATTTTTTTGAAAGGGTGTGAACCTTTGTGCTTCCAATTTGGTACCTGAATCTCATTGATAGATGATCCAGGTATATCTTACTGTAGTTCTTGGCCGCTTGTCATCTTAACATGTGGGATGCCTTGGACAGCATCGACAACTCTGTTCTCAGCTTCAGTTGTCGTGATTATGGGACCAGGTTCCTCTCCATTACTTGGAGATATAGTTGCACCATCTTCATTGAATTCCTTGACATGACTCATTATGTCAGCCTTTCCATTTTCCATGTCAATGACTTCACCAGGAACAGATGAATGTTCTTTGTCTAGATCATTCTTATCATGCAAGTCCTTCTCACAAGAGTGGTGAGATTCATCAAAGATCACATTTATTGTTTCCTCAACACATTGAGTTTTTTTGTTGTATACCTTGTAGGGTTTGCTTTGTGATGAATATCCCAGAAATATTCCTTCATCACTTTTGGCATCAAATTTCCCAAGTGCTTCCTTGTCGTTGTTGAGAACGAAATATTTATAGCCAAAAGTCCTCATATGGGTTAGCTTGGGCTTCCTTCCGTTCAGCAGTTCATATGGTGTTTTGTTCATAAGGGACCTGATCATGCACCTGTTTATCAAGTAGCATACAGTGTTGACTATTTCTTCCCAGAAACCTTTTGCAATACTACTGTCAATCAGCATTGTTCTTGCCATGTCTTCAAGAGTCCTATTCTTCCTCTCCATAACATTATTTGGTTATGGTGTTCTTGGAGCCAAAAAGTTATGAGTGATGCCATTTTCAACACAAAACTCATCAAATTTGGCATTATAAATTTTGTCCCATGGTCAGACCTGATACATACTACATTATTACCCATCTTCACCTGGATCTTCTTAACAAATGCCACAAATACTTGGAAGGTTTCATCCTTAGTTCTGAGAAATAGAGTCCAGGTGAATCTGGAATAGTCGTCCACTATAACGAAGATGTACTTTTTTCCTCCTCTACTTGGAACCCTCATAGGTCCACATAGATCCATATGGAGAAGATCAAGTGGCCTTGAGGTACTGACTTCTTTTTTCTGCTAGAAAGAGGATCTGACATGCTTTCCTTTTGCACATGTATCACACACCTTGTGTCCTTGAAGCTTGACTTGGGCAGACCACGAACCAGGTCCTTCTTGACAAGTTTGTTCAGTAATGAGAAACTTGTATGACCCAACCTTCTATGCCATAATTCAACATCATCATCAACAACACTTAGACAACTGATATCACCACTCTGCAGGGACTCAAAATCAGCAACATAGATATTTTTGTATCTTTTCACCACTAACACCACTTCACCAGTCACAAGATTTGTGACTGTGCATATCTTTGACACAAATTCCACCTTGTTTCCCTTGTCACAGATTTGGGAGACACTCAAGAAGCTGTACTTCAATCTGTTGACATAGTATACATTTTCAATAGAGTAAGAGAGGGACTTCCCAATCCTTCTAACTCCTAGAATGTATTCTTTTTTGCCATTTCCAAAGGATACACTCCCTCCTTGCTGGGCCTTTAGTGAAAGGAAATCGATTGTACTTCCAGTCATGTGCTTTGAGCAACCACTATACATATACCAATATTGGCTGCCCCCCTTCACTGCTCCCTGCACAAGAAAAATAAGGGTTAGATTTAGGAACCCAAATAAGTTTGGGACCCTTGTAATAAGGAAAGGGATGAATGAGAGTTCTTTTGGTCCAAGCAGGCATCATGCGTCTTTTATATGAGGGACCAGGTTCTCTAGCAATAGTTACCTTCTTAGCAAAAACTTTTTTTTTTTAGACTGAAACTTAGCCTTATAGGTTTCCTTAAAGTGCCTAGTGTTAACATAGCGAGTGCAGAGCCAATTGTCATGCACAGTAACGTACTTACTATGAGGGTTGTAGGGAGTTTTTTCCTTTTGGAACCCGATTCCTTACATGTTTCCCCCATTGTTTGTGTACATGGAAGTGATAGCATCAGAGGACCAGGTCCACTTGAGTGACTTTTCAAGATCACTCTAGACTCTACCTAGTTCTTTCTGAAGTTGTTTGTTCTTCTCAAGTTCAACACACAGATTAGATTTCACTGATTTTATCTCATCTTCAAGCCTAAGATGTGTTGCATCCGCAACTTGCTTTCCTTTTTGAAGAATCTCATGCCTACCTTCTCCTTTTAGTTCCTCAATTGTATCCTTCAGATCTACAACTACTACTAATAGGTCATCTCTCTCATGCTTTATGTTAGTGACCTTTTCGGTTAAGACTTCCTTTTCCTTTTCAACACACTCAATGGTCTCCTTTAAATCGACCACAACTACCACTAGATCATCTCTCTCATGTTCTAAGCTAGAAACTTTTTCAATTAAGGCTTCTTTCTCCTTCTTAACACACTCAATGGTCTCTTTTAGATCGACTACAACAACTACTAGATCATCTCTCTCATGTTCTATGCTTGCAATGTTTTTAGTTAAAACATCTTTTCCTTTCTTCAGACTCTCAGTGGTTTCTTTTAAATCTACCACAAGGACTACTAGGTCATCCCTCGACTGTTCTACTTCTCCTAATTCCAGAGTCAATGCATTTTTATCATATATAAGATTGTGATAAGTATTAATTAAAATATATTCCAAAGACATAAGTTTTTTTAGGAGAATAAGACTTCAAATGTCTTTGAACATCTAGAAAGTTTACCTCATCATCATCGTCGTCGTCATCATCGTCGTCATCAGACTGTGTCATCAAGGCAAAGATGGAGTCATACTCAGTTGCTTCACTTTCTATTGCCATCATAGAGCTGTCACATTGATCATTATCTTCTTTGGATTCGCTGGAAGAGGCACCCCATGCAGCAAGAGCTTGTTTTACAACATTATCAGCGGCACTTTTTCTCTTGAAACGTTTGTCATGAACTGGGTTCCTCTTAGTTGCTTTATCTGTGTTGTGTTTGCATTGATCTTGCTTGAGGAGAGGACAATCCTTGAGGAAATATCCTGGCTTACCACACTTATGACAAAGTTCATAATTGTTTGGCTTGCTGGAACTGCCCCTTTTTGGAATGCTTCCATTTCTGTGAACTATTTTCTGGAATCTTTTTGTCAGGTAAGCCATATCAGCATCCTCACCACCTGAATCATTATTGTCCTTTTTGAGGACCAGGTTCTTCTCCCTTTTTGGCTCTCTTCTCTCATTGTACTTCTTATTCTTCATTTCATAGGTTTTAAGATTACCAACAAGTTCATCTATGGTTAGCTTATGCAGATCCTTTGCCTTTGTGATAGCATTCACTTTGCTTTCCCAGGAACTGGGCAAAATACTGAGTATTTTCCTGACAAGTTTGTTTCTTGGAATGATTTCTCCCAGAGAGTGAAGCTCATTGATGATAGAGGTGAACCGAGTATGCATGTCCGGATGGATTCATCATCTTACATCTTGAAAAGCTCATATTCTGTAGTAAGCATGTCAATCTTTGAATGCTTAACTTATGTTGTCCCTTCATGAGATATTTGGAGAGCTTCTAAGATCTCCTTAGCAGATTGGCATGCTAAAATCCTATTGTATTCATCAGGACCAATACCACAGACAAGAATTTTCTTTGCACGAAAAGTCTTTTTTATGGCCTTGCCATCAGCATCATTGAATTCCCTTCTTGTTTTGGGGATTGTTACAACTGGGTCGCCACTGGTTTTTGTAGGGATGAAGGGTCCATAGTAGATGACGTCTAAGAGATCTGAGTCTTCAGCCATGATGAAGTCGTGCATCCTAGTCTTCCACCATCCATAGTATTGTCCATTGAATCTTGGAGGCCTGTAGGTGGATTGACCTTCTTCAAAGTTTGGTGGAGCAGCCATGAGGATCCTTTTTAGGTGTTAACCTGATATAAAGAACCTGCTCTGATACCAATTGACAGAATTTAAGGGTCCACCAAACTATATAGAGAAACAAGTTCTCTATTAGTTCTCACAGAATACACACACACACACACACAATAGTAAGTAAATGACACAGATAAGTTTTACGTGAAAAACTCCCAGCTCACGGGATTAAAAATCACGACCTACCCTTGTAGGATTTCAACTTCACTATTGAGAAAACTTTATATTATAACTTATTATAACCTAGGAATTAACATAATCCTTCACTAACTTGTAACAACTCTATTACAAGCCACTTTGTAATAACTCTATTACAAAGACTTTACAACTCGGCTAACTCTAGCCAAGACACAAACACACGAGTTTATGATTTACAAAGGTTTCCTACACAATGCTTCAAACTAAGCTAAGTAGGAATTACAAGTAGAGAACTTTAACAAAGATACAATACAACTAAGGACATGTAATAACTCAATACAGGGAACTGGTCTGTTGCTATATTGTTCTTTGTTCTTGATGCTCTTGAGAATCGCTTGCCATATGATTAATCTTTGTGGAGAGTGCTTGAAAATAAATTCTTCAATATTCAAGTGATGTTTTATCTTTGGTTTAATGTTAATATAACATTGGTAACATCACTTGAATGATTCAAACATATTTGGTACAGAATCATTCCCAATGAAGTTGACTGTTGCACTGTTTTGCATTATTGCGTATGCATGAAGCAACTTTACAGCTGTTGTAGAGTTGACTAGTACGATCACCAGGGGAATTGATGTCCATATGTTCCCCTTGTTGATTCTTTGACTTCTGAAGAGTTGATTTACATCTCCAGCTTAAGTCTTGTTATTTTCACATACTTGAGGATGTGTATCAGGTTCCTTATCTGGTTCTTGTCATTAAGCTTATTAGATCATCAAAACATAACAAGGTACATATAACCTATCAACCATTTCCCGACCAAGTTGTGTAAACATATGTTTCTTTTGGTACTCATAGAGGCTCGCATACTAGTGTTAGTGTTCGGTTGCCTGTAAATGTTGGGTATGACGATGTTGGTCACAGTATGACCAGGTATAGAATGCCAAAGTTTCCTTTGTTAATCAGTTATTCTCATTATAATTCTGGTATTAATACTTGGAGGCCCCTGTGGCCCAGATTTTTGTGAATAAATAGATATGAGAGCATGTGTCAGTTCGTACGGGCCTTAGGACATCGTGTGCCGGTCGCACTTCCTAAGGTTGGGGTGTGACAGTAATTTTTCTTTAATTTTGTTTAACTATTTTTTAAATATTTATTACTTTGAAATTAAATATTTGGTTATCAACTTTTTATTTATTTAAATCTTGCGAGAACTCCTAATATTTAGAAATTGTCTATATTCTTGTCTATATTTTCATTAACGTGGTGCTTATGGTACTTATGCTTTTCTGAGCTGAGGGTCTATTGGAAACTACCTCTCTATCCTCACAAGGTAGGGGTAAGGTCTGCATACATACTACCCTCCCCAGACCCCACGGTGTAGGATAATACTGGGTATGTTGTTGTTATTGTTGTTGTTGTTAAATCGAGTAAGATTTTAATTATATAATTTTTTCTTATTTGAATTGTATAAAATAACTATATAAAGTGTATTTTCACAATGAGAATCTCATAATGAAGAAATTTTGTCTAGGTGGGATTCTAGGTTTTGTGCTCGTGTTTTACTCTGTTAACTTTTACGCAAACTTCAAAGCTTCTTCATGATTTATTTTGCAGGAATATCCTTTAGTTATGGATATAAAAATTTGAAGCATGTTTAGCTAAGTACTTGATAATCGCAAACATTTAAAGAAGCATAGTCGACTTTAGAGGTTTTATCTAGTTTTGACTCTAATAATTTGTTCTCTTATTTTAACATTTGCAATTTTTGTCTTCCTCTTACAATTTCATATTTTGATTCACTACTTACCATGATATAAAGTATTATGGTCTGATAAACCCCAAGGGACACCAATGGCATCTAGGCCATTCATAAGATTTCAAGCCAAGGAACTAAGGGATTTGCACCTCTTCACCAAGAATTGGGATATCTTGGAAGTATTGGAAGACAATGTTGAAAGGCCCTTGAAGGCATACAATGTATTAAGGATGGAGATCTTAGAGGAGCATGGAGACCATGTAGGCTACGTGGATGAAGTCCTAGCTTACACCCCTTATGCCCACGCGGAAGGCCATGCCTACATGGATGGTGATAGGCGCGCACGTGTGCTCCCTTGATGACTTGGATGCAAGCATGTAGACCTAGGCCATAGTTACCAATGATTGTAGACTTGGATTATAAGATTTTCCTTGTGGGCATAGTAGTTAGACCCATTAGGGTACTTATGTCTTTCCTACCTTATTTGGACCTAGTATAAATAACATATGATGAGGTCATTTCTAGCTTAGCTTATCTTTGAATAATTAAGAATTGCGAGGAATATGTGTTTCCAACTTGTTGATCAAAACTCTTGCAAGAAGTATTCACCCCTCTTGAGGGTAATCATATAGTTTAGGTCTACTAAATATTGTAATTTATTGGGTAATTAATTATTTCAATTGTTTGACAGCTACTTCTTTGTGGTTCTATTCTCAATTTCTATTTTGTCTTTAATTTCTTTAATTCCGCTCTTAAATTCATATAATTTGGTATCAGAGTTTGGATTAGTGTTTGTTTCGACATATACTAGCTAAGTATTTGATTTTATTTGAAAATTCCAAAAAGAAGACAATTAAAAAAGATATTGTTCTTCATGTTCTTGAGTTGAATCTTTGATTTCTTAGATCTTGATGCATATTGATATTTGAAACTGATTGGGGTTTACTCTCTATGTGAAAATATATCAAAAGAAGGTGGTTTGAAGTCATATGAGTGGCTACAAGTAAATTCGGAAAGTTTCTTGTTCCTCGGGTTTATCAAGTTCAACAAGTAGGTTCATGAGAAAAAGTATAATTAATCCATTTGATTTGTAGTAATTCATAAATTTGACGTTAAAAACCATTGGGGTTTGATCCTAAGGTGATTCCTACATTAAATCGGAAGTTTGAAGGCATTTAAACGTGATTTGAATTAATTAGAAAATTCAAAATCGAGCAAAAAGTGAAAAAATGTAGAAACTTTCATATCTACAGGTTGCGTAGGTACAATGCGTAGGTACGCATCCCTAGCGTAGCCAAAAACAATGACCACCAAAGTTGGGAGAAAAATCAGGCGTAGCTACGTAGCCAACCAGGCATAGCTATACAACATAAGGTGTAGCTATGCAGTTGAGCAGGCGTAGCTACACAGTCAAAGGTGTAGCTACGCAGTTGACCAGGCATAGCTATGCAACCGAAGGTGTAGCTACGTACCGCCAAAGCATAGTGAAATTTCAAGCTTTGCATTGTGTGATCCAATCCTTGTCTTCTTCGGTTTCTTCTACTCTTTTGATTACTCTAATTAGATTAAACTAGTATTAGTCCATATTAATTGTTAGTCTAATTTTTGGGTGCTATTTCTCTTTCGTGCTACTTCTTGTGTCTTTTTTCTCTTTTATTGTTTAATTGCTTGTTTCTTGTTCGTTAGCTTGAACCGTTCTTTCATGTCACATAAACTCCACTCTAACCCGGAAGTGGACGGTTCTTTTTGTTGAAAATAATTTTAATTAGAGTTAAAGATTAACTTGTGGAAAAACAAGAGTGGTAAAAGGCAAGAGTGAGTATAAACATTTGAGTGAGATCAAAAGATAAAGATCTTGAGTTAAACACGAGGAAATGAGTGACATTGAGAAAGAGTGAAACACTAAGGGGGTGAACATAAGGTCCTTGTTCTCAATATGACGGGGATGAGTGAAGAGTCTCCAAAAAACAAAATGAAGTCCTTCATGGAGAAAGTGATGAAACAAATGGAAGAGTTGACCTATGAACTCAAAGATATTAAGATTTCAGTGAAGCTCAATGAACAAAAGATTGCTATAATTAGAAGACACGTCCTTTGCAAATATGAGAGGGGGAAGTAACATTGAAAACACTTCCCCTACTCCACCACCTTCTCCTATTGGACGTCACAACCCCTATCTATCCAACAATCGCACCATCAAGCTCAACATGGTATTCTACAAGATGATCATGAATACCCCTACGATAAAGAAGAGGCGGAGTATGAAGGGTTTGGTTATAGTAACCAAGGTGAAACAAGATATAACCAAATGATGTTCCAACAAATACGCATGAACTATGGCCAACCAAGGGTTTAACGGAATTGGCGAAATCGAGGCAACACTGGGGGATACTTTAGGGAGAATAAAGGTGATCCGGATAGAGGGGTAAACACCATCAAGGTCAATCTTCATCCCTTTAAAGGAAGTAATAACCCGGAGGAATACTTGACTTGGGTTGTTTAGCGTAATAGAAACTTTCGAACGAACCGGGTTTCTAGTACCCAAATAGTAAGATATGCCATCACTCAATTTGAAGACTTTGCTTCTACTTGGTAGGATTTGGAAGAATGGACCATGTGCACCTCCTCTTTATATGTTCGTACCAGCTCAACCTTGCTTGGCGCATCTTATCCTCCACTGAGGATATTCTCACCTTGTCCTCAGTATCTTCATTCCTAATCTTATCTCTCCGGGTATGCCCATACATACATCTCAACATCCTCGTTTCTGCTACTTTCATCTTCTGGACATTGGTATTCTTGGCAGGCCAATACTCCACCCCATATAACATAGTCAGTCTAACCACCACTCTGTAGAACTTACCTTTAAGTCCAGGTGAAACCTTCTTATCACACAAAACTCTGGAGACTAGCCTCCATTTCATCCATCCCGTTCCAATCTGATGTGTGACATCCTCGTCTATCTCTCTATTACCTTGGATTATAGATCCGAGGTACTTGAAACTCCCTTTCTTGGAGATGACTTGTAAATCCAGCCTTACTTACACGTCCTTTTCATGAGTCACAGTACTGAACTTTCATTCCAAGTATTCTGTTTTAATCTTGCTCAACTTGAAACATTTTGAGCCCAGGGTCTGTCTCCAAACCTCCATCCTCGCGTTAACCCCTCTTCGCATCTCGTCAATCAGTACTATGTCATCCGCAAATAACATGCACCATGACACCTACCCTTCATAATAACTGCAATAATATAAACATTTTGTTGATATTATTATTATAATTATAATTATTTATTCTTATTCTTCTCAAAATAAATCTACCAAAATCTTTATACTATAGTAATAAATTAAATTTTCCACTTTTATCATTTTTCTCTCTTGTATTTTTCAAAATATCATTTTATGCAATTTACCATTGTCTTTGTTAGTATAATAATTTTTATTTTTAAAATTTATTTTTATTATATATAAGGAGTAGGAGAAGAAATAATGAGAGATCAAGGGGATGACGAAATGGCAGAGCAGAGTTATGATTTGTGTTTTATGAGTTTTATAGCATGTTTGGTCAAGTTTCATTTTAGCCAAACATGCTTTTTTTTGGACAAAAATATTTTTTTCCCCCAAAGTTAAGGTGTTTGGCCAAGCTTTTAGAAGGAAAAAAATTACTTTTGAGTAGAAACAGAAAAAATACTTCTCCACAAAAATATTTTTCAAAATGCACTTTTGAGAAAAATACACTTAAGAGCACTTTTTAAAAGCTTTGCCAAACACTAATTGCACAAAAGTACTTTTTAAATTAATTTGCCAAACACAAACTGCTTCTCACCAAAAGTACTTTTTTGAAAATTATTTTTGAGAAAACCACTTTTAAAAATAAGCTGATTTTATAATTGGCCAAACTACTACAAAAAAATAGTGTTTAGCGATGGACGCATTCCGTCCCTAAACCACTTATTTCCGCCGCTAAAGTTGGTTAGTGATGGATTAGCGATGGATTCAAGTTTGTCTATAAAATGCTCGTAGCTAGGCTCATAGCGACGAGAAATACCAAAGTATCACAGGATTAGCGACGGAATATATCTGTAGCAAAGTTTAGCGATGGAAATAACCGTCGCTATATTGCTTGTTTCTGTCGCTATTTTGACGAATTTTGTCGCTACAACTCATAACAAAATTCGTCTTTTGTTCTTATTAGCGACGAAAATATCCGTTGCTAGTCGTGTTATAGATTATTCTTCCTACTTTTTACAACAAAAACCTTCTGTTGCCAATTCATCGCAAGATTTAATTTTACGCAATAATTTTAGCTACGAAAAATATCCGTCGCTAATTTATTTTTAATATGTTGCTAATTTTTAAAAATTCTTTTTATTTATTATTTTAAATGTACATTGTTCAAACATAATACATAAAAGGTATTAAATACACTTAATTAAAAGTCACTGATATTAATATAAATTAACATTATATTCAACAAGGTCCAAAATATATAGCATAATGCATATAACGGTATCGTTAAGTACAAAAAAATCCAAAAGGACCAACAATAAAGTTCAACCAAAATAGGCTAACTATGCGAGGCTGGAGAGTTACGGTCATCATCAAAACCCTATGCATGAACCTCATTAATGTTAGCAACAGTAGAAGAGGCAGGAACTTTAGGTGACACATCTGATGGATGATTGGTAAGATCGGTATTTGGTTAATGCGAGGGTAAGGAAACTAATTCGCGTACCCGCTTAACCATTACAGGAACTATATGATCTGTCAGTGCAGGAATCAATCGCATCATTAACTCATCCAGATTCCATGTCAGTGTTGATTGAGCATTTGGAGGTGTTGCTGACAATGTAGCATCAGATCCAAAAGAGTCACGAAGATTCGGCCCGTAGTAGCATTTTGCTTGAGATCCAAGACCATATACTCTTCTTTTATTTTCTCCTTCCGCGGCTTGATAATATGCTTTACACTGATCAATTACAGATTGAGTTTGTGTTTGTTATTGTAATATCTTCTGATATATTTCCTGTAGACTAGTTAATAATTAGTGAAATAGAAAGACTAAAGAATATTGAGCATTCAATTTACAAAACGAAAAAATATATGAAAGTAAAGTCAATAAAATTATTTAAAAAGTTTTCTTACATGTACGATTCGGGATTTCTCACCAACAAAAGATTTTTCATCATTACCATGTACGTGCAAATGCATCTCACTTGGTGTTTGATATCGACCCTTTTTAACAACCTATACAAAAGTTATTAAATTCAGAAGATTGGCAAAAAAAAAATATTCTTGAAAAATATTTTTGAGAAAAACACTTTTTAAAATAAGTTAATTTTATAAGTTTGTCCAAACGTTAATAGGCTATTAAACTTGCTACCGAACCCAACCTCGTTTTAGTTACGGGTTTACAATGAAATATTTATACATAGTTAATAATAATTTTTTAATACAAATATACGAGACTTAGTGGTTTCATCCAAACCGTCCCTAATATTATGGCAAGTACAAAATCCATCTCACCAACAAGTTGACTAGGGTTGTCCATGGTTTGGTTTGAATCTGATTTTTCCTAAAAAGAAACCAAATCAAGTAAGTTGGTTTTTTAAATATGGAACCAAACCAATTAAGTCGGATTTTTATTGATTCGGTTCGGATCACTTTTTGTCTTGTTTCGGGTTTTTGGATTATTTATCGGTTTTTCTTACATATGAGACATACAATCCCAAACACATATTCCGGAGACTATATTTCAAGTTAACACTATCAAACCAATTGCTCTTTGATAAATCTACATCATTTACAAAGATATATTGATGATAATTGAATCAAATAGTGATGAATTATTTAAGGACTCGATTAAAAATAGATAATTTTAACAAGAAATACATTCTTGTACTTTGCAAAAGAAAACTATCAATCAAACTAGAATGTAAAAGCAAAAAACTAGATTATTGTAGTAGCAAAAAACTAGACTAAAAGTGCAAACGATTAACATGTGCCATAAAATTTTAGAAACTTTGTATAAAAATATACATATATAGGTGTAATAACAAATGTTAAATAGCTACTTCTATAGTCGGTTTGATTCGATTTTTCGGTTATTTTTTAATTAAAACCAAAATCACACCAAATTTGATTGATTTTTAAAATTCAAAACCAAAACAAAACAATCCAAACCAAAAAAAATTTATTTTTTTAATCAGTTTGATTTGATTTTCAATTTGATTCGATTTTTTGGATTTTTACGATCACCCCTAACCCCTAGGTGACAACTAACTGAATTACGAATATTCTCGGTTATTATAATAAATTAACTTTTCCACCTTATGAAACATACCATAATCTAAATATTATAGTAATCCTTATCGATTAGCTCAATAGCCCATGAAATTACATTCGGAGTTATCAAAGCTAATGACAACACTACCAACGGCAAAAACGACTCCTAATACAAAGTTCCCATATACTGCACGACTCAAAACTCTTCAGTTTCAACTCTCTCTCTCTCTCAGAGTCCAGTTCTCTGCATGAAAACATCTCTATATATACACACACAAAACGTATACAATCAAACGGTTTATTTTTTCTTTATCATATCATATATAAATATTACAATTCTCCATTTTCTTTGAATTCTCAATGGCGGGTCTTTATCATACTTCTGCTTTTGTTTCTCGTTTGCTGTTTTTACTGACAGTTCTCTCTGTATCACTCGCTGCTTTTGCTTTTGTTCTCCAATGGCGTGGCGGGTTACCCGACCCGAGTACCCGATGGGCACCTGATGATGATCCCACTGAGTTTCACGGCATGGGTGGGTCAAAACCCGTACGTTTATCGGATTCTTCCTTGTCCGGTTGTGAAAATATTCTTGGCCAGAGTCGTATGCCGTCGTTTCCATACTTCAAAGATTGGAAGTTTAACTTCGGGTCATCTTCCGGGTCGGATCTTAAGCCTAAGGTTAGTTTTTATTGTTTGTATATTTTTATGTGTTTTCTTGAAGTTTGCTCCTTTAGTTCTTGGTGGGATTTTTGATCTTGTTTTGGGTTATGCTCTTGTTTTTTATTTCTTTTTGTCAATGTATGTTATGTGCCTAAAATGCATGTATGTGAGGAATCTCAAATATGGTGTAGAAATTCAGTTATTTGTCAACATGATTCATTTTGTTGATTATGGGTGACTAGTTTTGGAGAATAAAAGTTTAAAACTAATTTAATAAATCTTGGAATAGTGTGGTTGTATTCTTGATTATATTCTGGATTCATGTTTGCTTGTTTATTTGCTTTTCGTGGTTCCTTTATATTTGTTTCCTTTATTATTGATATAACAACTTCATGTTGAAGTACTAAACTTTTTAGTTACCAAAAAAGTAGTAGTACTAAACTTTTAATCAATCGAAGCAAGATGAACACGTTTCTATCTTTATTTGCCAAGTGTCTTTTTGCTATTGTGGCATGGATTGTGCAAAAAGTTCGTTTGATGATGGGGTCCACCTGTTTGATAAACCATGTTATTAGTTCTTGGCCTTTTCTGATATAGAATTAGGTTCTATTCATTTTGTTTTTAGCATTCATTTTATCTATGTGTGTCATTAATTGGTGTCACCTTTAGCTCTCATATTCATATTCGAACTGAAATTGCTAACTGAGTTGCTGGTGATGTTTAAGAACAAAGGTAGTCACATTCTTGAAGTAATGGAATTGATTGAACCTTGCTCAATGTTGAGATTTTTAAGCAATATAACGAGTGTATTTCTATTTGATCTTAAATGTCATGGATCAGGATCAGAATGATATAATATTTTCATTGTACAAGGTCCTTGTGTCACGGGCCCATTTCCTTACATTGGGTAGCGGCACCTGCTCGCCCGTGCGGCGCCCGCGG
>AWOL01S0099929.1:9366-19662 GCA_000715115.1 Nicotiana otophora
AACCCTCAAAGTATCTGAATCCTTGCTTGCACCGATCTAGAGCGCGGTACATCTCAGATAAGATCATGGGGATGATAGTGTAAGTTTGTCCCTTGATGCCACCTATTAAGGTCCTGGCGACCATGGCTAAGCGAGTATGAATCCTTCCTCCTTTCATTGGAAATATCAGCAACCCAAGAAGCAGACAATGAACACATAAACCCGGCGGTGCACCCATCCTAAGAAAGTAATGGCTAGTTCATCATGGAGAAGATGATATGACTTACTATGCCCATAACGCTCGTAGATAAACTCAAAAGGGATGTATGATTTCTTTAGACAGAGCAGTTCATCATTCTTCTTAAAACCCAATATTTTCAGAAACCCGTGGGGAGTACGATTCGATGTACTAGTAATCTCGGACTATCCCATGGCAACTTGGAGAAACCTCCTATTTCTTCTAGGAGAGGAGTCATTTCTATATTGCCAAATCGGAAAACATCTATTTTCTCGTCCCAGAACATGGTGGCAGCTTCGATCATCTCCTTATTTGGTTTAATGTTCAACAAAGAGGGTAGGTCACCAAGTACTCTCCTTACATGATTCTTGTCACAAGGCGCAAGGTCTTTCCACCAGTCAAGTAGCAAAGGGAGTATATTCTGGACCATACCGAACCTGGGGATTTCGTGCTTCATTTTCTGCAAACAAGCAAAGGTTAGCCCTTTCCCCCTCCATATTTGACTACTTATGCAATAATGATCACGTTGGCACATTTTCTCTAAGTAATGCACATAATATGATAGTGTCCACTATGACTGTGGAAATCCCATCGGACTTTGGACAAGGCTCATCTTAGCTGGTTGTTATGTTAACAACACTTCAACCCGTACTAGGTTTAGCGTGATGCATGTACATTTCAAATTGGAGTAGCATTTCTAGAAGGGTCTAGACTGGTACTCCCAAGTGGATAACTTAACAGGGAAAGTCACGGGACCATCGACTGCACTGCTGATCGACTAGTCTACTGCAAATAAGCCTTTCTGATTTAAAAAGGGCAATTACAGGAAAGCGCGAACACTCATCAAGCGCCGCTATGTTAATAATTGGCACGAGTGGTGTATGATGCGGAGCATGCTTTATGCAAAAATAATAACACATTATCAAGTATTTGCATGATAAAAGTACGTAAAGCAGTAAATAGTAAAAGTGAACATAAGGAGAAAAGAAAAGAAAAGAAAGACAAAAGAGAGAAGTCAGTTTAGCTCATGAAAAATGTGCGAGAACGTAATGAAGCAGGTAGGGAAATAGGGATGTGAGAGTCATAATATAGCAGTCTTAGACAAGATGAAGGTGATGGAGAGAGATCATACATGTCATAGCAAATAAAGGAGAATAAGGGAAGGGATGTGCATGTAATAGCAGTTAAAGAAAGTAATCCACATAAGTCAAGTTCATTATGGTAAGAGCCTAAGTATTTCCCAACAGATTCGCCATGCAGTCGCGCCCCATTTTCTCGTGAAAGCGGGTTTTGACGTGTGACAACTCTTTTAAATGGGTAACTAAAGAGAATAGCCTGCACCTAACGATTTTGAGGTGCGTTAGGGCACCTATTTGCAAGTAACTCTGTTTGACTAGTCCGTGTCACCAAAGAATGGGTAAGGGCTCAAATTACCTAAAAGAGAAGGTGTTAGGCACTCTTCGAGGTCTATAACTGTGGGCCCTGACCGAACTTTAAACTATGTGGATTATGTAATTAGACTAGGTGATCAAATAAATAAAGGAAAATTTAGAAGTCGAAGAGTCTTATTAGGGAATATGAGAATCAACACATATCTGAATGGCTATAGAATACAACTACATTGATCCATGTTAAATGACTGTGTAAATAACAAATACATAAAGAAAAGAGGGGGGGGGTTCCTAAGTTTTTTAGCCAAAAGGATCACCCCGTAGAACATAAATAATACTTCGCAACTCTTTCGAGGTAGGGGTTGCTCATATTATTCAGCGAACACAAACTATCATCTCCTGCTACCTGATTACTATGTTAACGTTGTTTACCTAAAAGCGCTCTAATTCAATTCTAGGTCGTACCCTATGCGTGCACTACCCGTCCCATACCTATGATCCAAGAGGCTTTGGACCTCTATTTGGGTGGTTCTAGACTTCACTTAGGATGCTCAAAATCATAAAACTAGTGCACATTCAATAACATGTAGGACTACACATAAGTACAATTAAAGGCTCAAGTTAACCTCCACACATACATAACAAATGCACGCGGGCAGTTAGACAGTAGACAATTTCTGATGCATTAGAGTCATTAAGTCTTTTAGGCATAGTTTCTATGTGATTCTGATTTCCAGTGATGTATAGGCAACGTTGCAACTTTCAACTAACGAATTTGAAGATTAAAGGTATTACAAACCTATAGGCACGACATCCATATTGGTTGTGCGATGAGGCAATAAGGTTGTTCGAAAACTCAGGGTTTACGACACTGATTTTATAAACATGCTTCTTAGACAGGTGACAGTATCCTATAGGCAGTATTTCTAACAATTGACAATTGAAATTGATTTTAAAATGCTTTATCCCTAGAGGCATGTCATCTAAGGTGGGGCAGTGTGGTGAAAGTAACAGAGGTAGTTGATTGATTGATTAAGGTCCTATAGTCATGAAATCTAGGCGAGCAGTATACTAAAAGCAATAGAGGCGACTGATTGATTGATTAGTTGGAGACTTAGAGACATGGTATATAGACTAGCCAAGCACATTCCATTGCATTCTGTAGGCATGTTGTCTAAACGTGCACAATGAGAAACAAGTACAACAAATGCTTAAACTAACATAATTTGGCTGGTGTACAAGTATTAGACAAGTTAAGTGAAGTGTGTGATTTCCTATAGGCATGCTTTCTATTAGTGTACAACACACTAAACCAAATAACATATATGGCATGCTGAACGAAATAACAAACAGAACACATAGACCCTATAGGCATGTTTTCTACCCTTTTATGCAAGCATTAGAATACCTCAGCCCCTTTCATTAACTTCCCTATCATTCGTTATTACAAGTTATTACAGCCCGAATGAAATAATACAAAATAAATATGAATAGCTGCAGAAGAAGACAACTATAGGCCCAATGATAGGACCAACATAGATAACCCATTACTTCTCCTAGGCCTTCGATAGCTCTAGTAGATTCAAATCCAGCTCATAAGACCAGCAGTAAGTCTTAATCGAACAGCCAAGCCCAATATCACATAGAACATACACCAAGCCCAAACGAAGGATTCACACATGATTACAAGCAACATACTATATGTTGAACTAACTAAACAATGAAGGAAGTCTGCACACCTATTTTTTAGGACTGTAAAGCTAATTATCACCAAGACATATAGACAAATTCATGTGATATGTTGGCAGGACACACACAAGACGAGTTCATGCTTGCGTTTTCCAAGTTTAGTGTACATGATTGATTATCACAGGATAACAGACTACTTCTAAAGAAGTTTCAAACATTAATATGGTCAAAAAAAGCTCAAGGCAATTTCAAGCAGGGGATCTAATTATAAAAGTTGAAGGATCAACAAAGAACAACCTTAATAGAGTCGTTTTAGCATAAAGACTAACTATATAGGTTCATAAAAACGAAAGGGTATAGCATGTGCAACATTAGCAGAGTTGAGGAGGCATATCACTTATGTCAACATAGTAAGCATACATGCTTAGTTTTCAGAACAACAAGATTATAGTAAAGCATTAATTAGCCTAAAAGAGACTCAAAACTAGGAATTTAAAGCATGGAGTATCTAACACAATCGCAGTCAGAGAATGGCAAGTAAACAAGCAAGTAGGCATGGTCTATAGCAGCTAATAGGAATCTTAATTGTGCTGAGTGTAACACAGAGGTTCCCAAGTTCAAAAGATATCATGGTAGAAGGTGTTGCCAACTTAAGGTCAAGCAGAGCAGATAGATTTCAGAACTTAAACCAGTCAACTAGGCACGATACAGAAAAACAAGTGTATAAGGATTCAACTGGGAACCTAGGCAATACTAAAGAGCACGGAGTTTGCTAAAGACCACATTACCATTCTTAAAACCACATGTTTAGTTAAACATTGCGACAACCATTACGGTTCATGTAAGCAGATATAAAAATAATGTTCACATAAAAGAGTTATCAATAGAAGTTCATTAAGGCAAATTCTGGGTAAGAGATGATTCCCTAGGAATCTCAATGCAAGAATCCAAAACAAGGCGTGAGAAAAACTCATAATAAACAGCAGAACAACAAAGCAAACTTAAAGATACAAAGTCATTCAAGCTGAACACATAGGAGTTTAAAGAATTAGGCAGGTTGTGACACTAGGAGATTCAGAACTGCAGAATAGCTATAATGCAGGTAAAACTACCAATGATTACAACACAATATTGGAGTCATATCGGTTCGAACAACATGGATATGCGAAGCACTCGAAACAAGAAAAAAAGGATAGAATTGCAAAAGTCAAGACACTCACCAGTTTGTAAATTCAACAAACAAATAGAAGAGAAGGCTAAGTGTCAGAAACAACTTGAATATCACCGGCAAAGAGAACGGCGAGAAAACTAAAATCCTAGTGCGTCAGAGTTCAAAGGAGCCTTAAATGAGCTACGAGCAGTGCTCACACTAGGGAGGTCATTAGAGAGGGTTCCGATGGCCTTGGCTTTCAGCCAGCCAAGAGCAGTAGATTCAGAATAGTGTCGAGTGAGTGAGAGTATGAGAGAACAACCTTAATAGAGTCCGTTAAAGGGGATTAGGGGAGAGGTTTATATAGTAGTAAAATTGAACGAACAAATAAGGAAACACAGTCGATCAAACATAATAAAGGAAATAATCGCATGCAGAATCGATTTAGAATCAGATTAGAAGAAAAATTAGGTAAACCCTAGTTCAAGATGAGAACCAAATAGTTAAAAACTCTCACTGAATCAGACCCATATAATCTGGTGGTGAATCTATCAAGTCAAAAACATGGCTACAATACATAATCAGAGTCGAATGAACGTCTGTTGATGAACTTCCATAAATAAATCAGTACCAAATACATTGTAATGCTTAAGAGATGGTAAGAATCTCCGTGTATGCAAGAAAGGAAAGGAAACATGGAAGATTTTCATGTGATATCGGATTGGGGCTGTGATTTGAGTGAGACGGCTAGGGTTTGTGAAGTGATGGGAGGGTTTGAGAGAGTATAGAGGCGGCTGCTGAGGGGAAAATTGGATTAGGGTTTGGGTGAGGGGATATAAGGAAAGGGGTTGGTTTATTATGGGCCGTTGATCATTTGAGATCAAAGGCCAGGATCAAAGGGGAATCGGGGTGAGTTATTTGAAGGGTTCCGACCGGGTTGTCTTAAAGGGACGCTTGGTTTGGGTTGTGGGAATATTGGGCCAGCTTTTGGTTCGAAAATTGGCCTAGTTTTGGGCTAGATTTTAAATAAAAGAAATTAGGGAAAACAATTTAATAAAATAACTAATAAATATAAAACTTACTATTCGTGAGACTCAATATTTTAAAATAATAGTTGAAGATTACAAAAATATAAAAAAATATTTTTTTTGAACCTGAATAAAATGATAAATGCAATTAAGGCTATTATTGCAAAATTGTATATAATAGCTTTAAAATACAACTATAATTATATAAAAATAAAATATTATATTATGAGACATAATAGTGGATGCATATGAAAACTTTGGATGATTAAGTCATCTTAAAATAATTTAAGGGGTAATTAATGCATATTCAAGTAATTTAAATGTAAGAAAATTAATTTTAAAGCCTAAAAACAATTATAAAAATACTTGTATAACTCTTGTAGATTAAGTAATGGTGAAAAAATAATATTTTGAAAGTATATATATTATTTAAAAAATATGAGGGCGAAATTGGGTATCAACAAGCATCCCGTTCCGTGACGGCCGAGTTCAGTTGTACCCAAAGTTCGTTGATTAGCCGAGACCACTTGTCGGCCTTGTCCTTTGCGACCCGGAGTTGGTCCTTGGTCGATGCCAACTCCTTTTTTTCAGCCTCGTTTTTCGAAGCCAACAAGTCCATCCTGCCTTTCCACGCCTCGATCGTGGCCTTGACCTCATCCATCTCATCCCGAAGCTAGTCGATCAGGTCTATCTTCTCTTGGACCTGCGAAGTTGCGTCGTTAGTCACCACGAGTAGCTTCTCGTTTTAGCCTCAAAGATCCTTACCTTCTCGACCAGGTCGGCGTGCTCCCGCTTCAAGGTCGAGGCCTCCTTCCGGGCCTTTTCCAGCTCCGCTCAGAGAATCGGGAGGTCCTTGAGGGCCTTGTCTTGTTGTTCACTAAGAGCCTTGTACATGTCCTTATTCCGGACTTGCTCTTTGAGCTCGGACTCGAGCTAGCTGATCTCCAAGAGGGATCGAAGGAAGCTTTTATGATGAAGCACTGAAGCTTGAAAAATAATGAAGACATTAGAACACGCCTAAAACTAAGCAAGGTTCGCAAAGGGGTACAAAGGATAGACGCCTTACCCGGTTCAGTGCATGTTGCACCTCATTGAAAAGGCTCAATGTGCACACTTCGTTCATCTTTGCTTGATCCTCCTCGGTCACTAGGCACTGAAGGTGGCTGGCTACGCCCACTAGAGCGGAGATGACCTGGGCGTCCGTTAGGATTGTAAGAATGACCATTCTCTTACGGTCGGGGTCCACACTGGGGGCAGGGAACTGCTTCACTAGTTTCGGGCTCGAGCTTAGCTTGTCCGCCCCCGATAGCACATCCTTGTTTTGGACCTCTAGGTGGCCAAGCCCGAAAAAGTCCTCAAACGCATATGTCCATGCCATCGAAGAACGTGTTGAGGGCATCATCTAGGCCCTGCGCCATCTCGTTTGACTTCTCCTTACATGTTTGGGCCTCTTCAAGCATGGACTCAGTATAGGACGACATCTCCACGATGTAAATGAAACCGGGTACCTCCTTCGGGACAGGAGCGGCTTCACAAGAGGCCACGACCTCCGTCTCTCCCACTGGCTCCCGAGTTAAAGGGGGATCGACCACATGGTCTTCTTTCTCGACTGTCGTCTATTTCCCCTCGTTAAGGGTCGACCCATGAGTAATGAACTCAAGGTCACCATCTTCGGGATAGTCCCTGAGCCGGTAGAGGGAATCAGAGTCCGGTACACTGGACTTGGTGCTCTTTTTGATTTTCCGGACCCGGATGGTCACCTTCTTCTTTTTCGCCTCGGGGTCCAGGGAGCCCGAGGACTTCCTCTTCTTCTTATTTTTCTACTCTGCAGCAGCCCCGTGCTATCCCAAAGAAGAGGGTTCGGCAAGCGAGGATGGATCCTCATCGTCACCCAATGGCCCAAGTTCGATGGTCTTAGGCAAACTTGTAAGAAGAATGAAGAATTAGCGATGTGTAAGCCAAGATTATGAAGGTAATCATTCGGGAGGGAGCCTCACCACGAGAACGAGCCTCCCACTTGCCCTTTGAGATCTTGCGCTAAATGCCCTCGAAATAAGGCATCTGTTTGCAGATCCCTTCAATCCACTCCTTAAAACGGGGGACTGTATTAGAAATCCGGGCAACCGCTGCACAACAACGAACACAAGCAGTAAGAAAAGGAATGAAAGGGAATACCAAATGTTTAATAAGAGAAACACTTATGGGACACATTACACTTTAAAGGGAATGGTAGAAATTTGGAGGGGAGGAGGTCTTTGGTCTTAACCCGAACGAACCTCCCCTGGCAGCCTCGATCTCAGTCCTCGTCGATGCTCAAGAACAAATACTTACTTGCTCGATGAACGAGCTTGATCAAAGCCCATCGGAAGATTCAGGACTGTATAGACAAAGCAAATGGTCGAGAGTGAACCGAGGCACTTCGGTGTTGTTTACAAAATATCGAAGGAGGATTACGATCCTCCAAAATAATGGATGGATCTGTCTGAGGCAGACCTCGTACCTTTTGCAAATATTGAGGACTACAGATTCTACCGGGGCGAGCGTGAAGGGGCAAGTATAAACACTCGGGTACCCCTCCACGTGCATAGTTATGTCCACGCTGGGCTCGGGGATAACCACCTCCTTGACATCCCAGTTACAATCTACCCAAACTATGAGTAATGTCTCCTTCGTAACGGGGCAAATGTACCTCCAAGCTTCCTCGCCTCGGTCTTGTTAGATGGAGGCCTTCTCGATGTGGAAGTCATTCTTGATATAGCAGCCCCCATAGATGAAGCTCTTCAAGGGAGGCTCCTGGGCCACCTCAAGACTGATTACCTTGGCACCTGCGACCGGGTTGGAAGACAAAGGGAGGGTATTCTGAGGCACAAATTTGGAAGTTTTCGCCATCAAGTTCTAGGAATATGAAGATTTGAAAGAAATTTATCAAGACTAGAAGAAAATCTTAGAAGGATTGAAGATGGGAGGAAGATATGAAGATCTGGGTTAGAGATTCAAAAAAAATATGATGACCCAAAATATCATCTTTAAATTTAATAATTAATTCTGTGTTCTAAGACCTCGAAAAGTACTATTTATCATTCCTCAACTTGCGTGCTTAGTTCGTAAAATTTTCCGGAAAGTTTTTATGTGAAAATGGATTAAAGTATGAATTAAAGCTTTAAAACTGAACTGAGTTGACTTTAATCAACATTTTAAGAAAGCAGACTCGGATCAGTGTTTTGACAGTTCCGGTAGGTCCGTATCGTAATTTGGGACTTAAGCATATGCCCGGAATCAAATTCCGAGGTCCCTAGCCCGAGATATGAAATTTTGATAAAAAATTAAAAGTTTAAGTTCAAATAGTAACCGGATATCGAACTATGTGTAAACGACCCCGGAATAGAATTTTGATGATTCCAACAACTCTGTATGGTGATTTTGGACTTAGGAGCGTGATCGGAATTGTATTTGGAAGTCCGTAGTGAAATTAGGAATTTAACGTTTGGAAGTTTGACCGGGGAGTTGACTTTTTGATATCGGGGTCGAAATCCAGTGATGAAAATTTTCACAGCACCGTTATGTCATTTATGACTCGGGTGCAAAATTTGAGGTCAATCAGACTTGATTTGATACGTTTCGACATCGAATGTAGAAGTTGGAAATTCTTAAGTTTCATTAAGCTTGATTTGGGATGTGATTTGTGATTTTAGCGTTGTTTAATGTGATTTAAAATTTCGACTAAGCTCGTATAATATTTTAGGACATGATGGTATATTTGGTTAAGGTCCCGAGGGTCTCGGGTGAGTTTCGGATGGTTAACAGATCAAATTCGGACTTAGAAGGAATCTGGGAAACATTTCTGTCTTCTGGTGTAATCGCACTTGCAAGAAATTGATCGCAGGTGCGATGCCGCAGATGCGGCTCATGTTGCGCAGAAGCGCTTGCGCAGAAGCGAGAGGAAGGGCGCAGGTGCGGGCAGGCCCGCAGGTGCGATGGAATTTTCCGCACCTGCGAAGGCGCAGATGCGGTCCAAAGATCGCAGAAGCGAAGGAAGCTGGACTGAGCAATTTTCGCAGATGCGGTATTTCACCGCAGATGCAGGACAACAGGTGCGAGAATTTTGTCCGCAGGTGCGAAAGCACTAGGCAGTGTACATAACAGAAGGGTCTGAGAAATTTTGTCATTTTTGACATTTTCAAAAGCGGGTGAGGCGATAATTGAGCGAGAAATCACGGGAAATCTTGAGGTAAGTCACATGTGATCATTGTTAGTCAATTATATTGGATTATCATTGAATATTTCAAATAGATTACATGTTTTTTGGGTGAAATTAGAGGATTTGGGCCTAGGAATTTTAAAATGCGAATTTGAGATTTGGAGGTCAAGTTGATGTCGGATTTTAGTAAAAATAGTATGGTTGGACTCGTGGTTGAATGAGCGTTCGTATTTCATAACTTTTGCCGGATTTTGAGACGTGGGCCCCACGGGCCATTTTTGCGTTAATTTCGAATTTTATTGAAAAATTTAGTATTTGTTTATGGAATTGATTCTATAATTTTTGTTGACTGTATCGAATTAATTATGACTAGATACGAGTCGATCGGAGTCGAAAAATCGAGAAAAAGGCATACTACGTGATTAAATTGGAGCAAGTCGAGGTAAGTGACTTGTCTAACCTTGTGTGGGGGAAAATTTCCGCTAGGATTGGTATTGAAGTGATAAATTATAATGTGTTGAAAGTCGTGTACACGAGGTGACGAATGTGTACACGGGCTAAATGTGAAAGATTATATTTTTAAATTGTGTAGATCACTGTCGCGCATTTATTAAATTATTTTA
>AWOL01S0099932.1:0-28448 GCA_000715115.1 Nicotiana otophora
GACCGATTGGCTTCGGAAAAAGAGACTGCCCGGGAGCATATGGCCTCGGCGGAGGCCCAACTTCGAGCGACGAAGGAGAAAACTGAGGCTCGATCTTGAAAAATCGAAGACCTCCTATCTCAACTGGTCCCGGCCGTTGCCGAATGGGATACCCTTGCCAAGGAGCTTAAAACGGCCAAGTCTGTGATGGAAATGACCAGGGCCGATGTCGAAGAGATGGTGGCCCAGTACAAAGCACACGCTGAGGCAGCCCAGGACCGCCTGAAAGTTATTGCCAATTATGTGAAGTGGCAGTCCCGATGGGAGGCTCTCGAGGAAGTTCATGCCCAAGGTTTTGACTTAACGGTCCAGATCGAAAATGTTAAGAGGCTCGAGGCCGAGGCCAAAAAGTTGGAAAATCCCGAGGATGATGAAAGCTCCTATGGCTCTGACAGATCCGAGGGCGTAGAAGACCCTGACGGTCCCGATGACGAAGCGGGCTTCGGCGAAGATCAGGCTTAGGTGCCTTGTAGATTTTTCTTTCCTTTTGTATTTTTGTATGTTTTGTTGAGGCCATTTGGCCTTTGTAAAGATCTTTATATATATATACAAGGCTTTTCTTTTTTCCCTTTGGCAATTTTCAAGTTTTGTTTCTTTTGGCTTTTTCTTTACAATTGCAAAGATTTCAAATGCCTTTGCACGTAGTAATAAGGTCTTGTTCGGAGGTTCGAACAAGGCTCATTCTCGATGTGACTTTTTTTATAACTCATGGGGGCTTGGTATGACCGGAATCTTTCCCCAAAGTATTTATTTAAAAGTTTTTAGATTATAGCTTTGCCGAGGGTAGCCTTTGGACCGGTTTGGAAATTTTAAAGGCCTTATGTTTTGGTTACGGGTTTCGAACGTCTCCGATCCATTTTTAGGATGGACGTAGCCTTTTAAGTTCGGGTATTATCCAATAGGATTATTACCCTGGGCTTCGATGCCCGAGCCATCCGGGCTTGCCCAGGACGACAGTCCTCGAATGGAGGTAGTCGTAGCCTTTAAAGTTCGGGCACTGCCTAATAGGCTTTTATGCCCCGGACTTCGATAGCCCGAGCCATCCGAGTTTGCCTTGGATGACAGTCCCTGAGTGGGATGATCCCTTGGATTCGAATAGAGGTGGCCCTTGGGCCCGATGTCCTTAAGGAGAAAAATGTGATAGCTTTTAGGAGATAAAATATGTATCTGCAAGGTAGAAACTTTCTTTCATTTTTGTGCGCATTGTACAAGATGGCAAATGTGTACAAGCTCTGTGTTATAGCTTAAGTGGTTTACGCGGGTACGATTTATTTGACCGTTTGGCTCTTACAATAAATCCTATCCACTAAGCTCAGGCAGTTCGAGCACAAAGTTTCCTTCCTTGCTAAAATCATTATCAAAGGTGATGGGCCCCAGTATTCGAGGCCAATCGTAGAAAGGGCTCGGATACTGTTGATGTGACCCTTGACTCCGGTTCATAGACGGTCTTCAATTCTAAGTTAGCACGATCTATTGTTGCCTTATTAAAAATCTTGCCGGAAAAACCTATTTAGGACAAAACCGGTCCAATGAAAAAAGAGTGCAACACGTGCTTTTAAGCCTAATAACTACATCATTCTTTGGCTTTTGCCTGCAAATCTTAGTTCAATTCGTAATGTTAGGTAAAGAAAAGAACGAATGGGGTCGTACCTTAGTAGTAGTACCATTTTAAGTGGGTCACGTTCCAGTTGTTCGGTAGTCGCTCACCGTTCCCTTCTTCGAGTTTGTATGATCCTTTGCCAGTGATCTCGATAATTTGATATGGACTTTCCCAATTCGATCCCAATTTGATTTCGTTAGAGTTTCGGGTGTTTAGTGTTACTTTTCTTAACACCAAGTCCCTGGTGTTGAAGTGTCGGAGGTTGGCTCTCCGGTTGTAATATCGTTCGATCTGTTATTTTTGGGCGGCCAACCGGACGAGGGTTGCCTCGCACCTCTCGTCCATCAGTTCCAGGCTCATGTTCATGGCCTCATCGTTTGACTATTTGGTCGCGTATCAAAACCTGAGACTCGGTTCCCCTACTTTGACCGGTATTAGCGCTTCGGCATCGTAGACCAACGAGGGGTAGCCCCGGTACTAGATTTTGAGGTCGTTCGATATGCCCACAGGACTTCGGGCAAAATTTCTTTCCATTACCCTTTGGCATCGGCCAACCTCTTCTTAAGATTTTGGAGTATGGTTTTATTCGTAGACTCTGTCTGCCCGTTCCCACTCGGGTGGTAGGGTATCTATAGGATCCTTTTGATCTTATGGTCCTCAAAACATTTACTCACTTTACTGTTGATGAACTGCTTTCCCTTGTCGCACACGATCTCGGCTGGCATTCCGAACCGGCATATTATGTGGTCCCAAATGAAGTTAATAACTTCTTTCTCCCTGACTTTCTCGAATGCCTGGGCTTCCACCCATTTAGAAAAATAGTTAGTCATAAATAATATAAATTGACCCTTACCGGGTGCCCATGGTAGGGGGCCAACGATGTCCATTCCCCATTTCATGAATGGCCAGGGTGACAAGATCGAATGCAGCAGCTCCCCAGGCTGATGAATCATGTCGAGGTGGGACCAAGCTAAACAATCTATGTTAGTTATAAGGAATTTAATGAGTTTACTCCTGAGCTCGAGATTTAACCCCGTGCCCAGGTATACCTTATGATCGGGTAGGTGTTCGATCAATATGACTTGCTCCAGTTCTTTGACTGATGATTTGGTGGCGTCGAAATCGTCGGGGACTATGAAAGATCTGGGAACTCCATACTCGTCGTCCTCATTCATCCCCTGCTTCTCCGATTCGATCAGGACCGGTGTCGGTAATTGCTATTTGGTTCCTTCTTTGGAGACCGAACTCAGATCTTTTGGTGTAGAAAGTGCGAATATCGGGATCACCTCGTTGACCGCAAAAATCTTCTTTGCAGCCGGTTGCTCTCCGTAAATTGTTTTAATTCCTCATGACTTTAGGAATGTCAACACATGGTGTAGTGTCGAGGGCATTGCCCTCATGGTGTGAATCCACGGCCTCCCGAACAGAGCGTTGTATCTCATATATCTTTCGATCACGTAGAATTTTGCCTCCTGAATGGTTCCGGTGATGTTCACCGGTAGTGTTATTTCCCTTTTAGTGGTCTCACATGCCATGTTGAATCCGTTAGGAACTCGGACTGTAGGCACAATTTGGTCTTGTAGACCCAGCTGCTCTACGACTCTCGATCTGATGATATTGGCTGAGCTACCTGGATCAATTAACACACACTTAACTCGAGATTTATTTACGAGTACAAATATTACCAGTGCATCGTTGTGTGGATACACGATGCCTTCAGCATCCTCGTCGTTGAAAGATAAGGTTCCTTCTGGCACGTAATCTCGAGTCCATTTTTCTCTAGTGATGGACACTTTGGTGCGCTTTAACATCGGCCTCTAAGGGTCGTCGACCCTACCAATGATCATGTTTATGATGTGCTGAGGTTCCTTCTGCTCGATCTGCTTATTAGAGTCTCTATTCCCAAAATGGTTTTTATCTTGATCGCTCAGGAACTCTGGGAGATGTTCATTGTTGAATAGCCGGGCTACTTCCTCTCTCAATTATCGGCAATCTTCCGTTCTGTGGCCGTGAGAGTCATGATACTTACACAATAGGTTGGGGTCCCTTTGGGCTATATTGGACTGTAGAGGTCGAGGCCACTTGGTGTCTTTAATGCGTCCGATTTGCAGATACGATGGCAGCAACATCGACATTGAATTTGTACTCCGATAACTTTGGCGCTTCCTTAGGCCCGATGGTCCTGTCGAACCCGCTTTTGCTCATGAGTCCTCGGTAATTTTAACCCCGATTGCTTCGCCTTTCACTTTTCACGGGATTTCTTCGAGATCCATTGCCTCTTCGGTCCCCATTGTATGGTTGATACCGATCCTTATTTGATCTTGGTTCACGATCAATGTCTCTCTTGGGTATGTCAATAGTTCTGACGAGATAAACGGACCCGGAAGAGGCTCCAAGCTGATCATCTTTGACCCTAATTTTTGATTGATACCGGTTATGTACGTCGGTCCAAGTTACAGCTGGATATTCTACCAAATTTTGCTTCAACTGTTGTGAAGCCAATGAGCTTCGAGTATTGAGTCCTTGGGTGAAGGCCTAAACGACCTAATCGTGTGCGACCGGAGGCAGGTTCATTCGTTTCATTTGAAATCGGGACATGAATTCCCTGAGCATCTCATTATCTCTCTGTTTCACTTTGAAAAGGTCTGACTTCCTGGTCTCGACCTTGATGGCCCCGTACTCGATCTCATCATCTTCTAAGTCGTTCCCTTTGATGGCGCATGTGTAAGAGGTCACATGCTCATTTGGGTCAGTTGTTCCATTGTACTTAGAAATCTCGGGGATGCGGAACTTCTTCGGGATTAGCTTCGGAGCTGCGCTTGGAGGAAAAGGTTTTTGAACAAACTTCTTAGAATCCAGGCCCTTCAAGATCGGTGGCGCTCTTGGGATTTGGTCGACCTTGAAATTGTAGGTTTCCACCTTTTTGTCATTGGCTTCGATTTTATTTTCTTGCGATTCTACCCGTTTTGTCACTTTCTCTAGCATTTTTATGATCTCAGGGTTAGTCCCGGGTTCAACTTCACTCAACCTCTCTGTAATTGGTTCATTTCTACGAGTGATGATCTGGGACGGCTCGGGCTCAATTCTACTAGGGGCGCGGATTTGGTTCTGCAGCTGGGCTATCGCTGCCTACTGGGCCTGCAGCATTCGAAGATCACTCGCAAATTGATCTCACCTCCTTCACCGTCGTGTGTATTTTGGGCTGTCGATCGGACTCCCCCGCGGACGCTGTTCTCAGGATCGGTAGGCAAATTTGCATTGATGGCCACATGTGAGTTTGCGTCGATTGGGTTCGCTACTGGAACTCCGCTGGGATCGACAAGAGGCACCTCGTTACTGGTTACCATATTATTGTTCTCGCCGTGATGACCGACTCAGCATCCACGTTTAAAGGTACAGATTGGGAGTTTGACATTTTGAACTTTGACCTGAAATTGAAGACACTTCAAAGAACAAGTGTAAAATAGGGTGCGTTATGAAAATTTATATCAAATTGCCACTATTATCCTTAGCCCCACAGTGGGCGCCAAACTGTTTACCCTAAAAAATGGATAACAATTAAATTTATAAGTGATTTTAAGGATACACGAATTAATTCAATACGAACGATAAATTGTGCCACGTTTAAAGGTACAGATTGGGAGTTTGACATTTTGAACTTTGACCTGAAATTGAAGACACTTCAAAGAACAAGTGTAAAATAGGGTGCGTTATGAAAATTTATATCAAATTGCCACTATTATCCTTAGCCCCACAGTGGGCGCCAAACTGTTTACCCTAAAAAATGGATAACAATTAAATTTATAAGTGATTTTAAGGATACACGAATTAATTCAATACGAACGATAAATTGTGCCACGTTTAAAGGTACAGATTGGGAGTTTGACATTTTGAACTTTGACCTGAAATTGAAGACACTTCAAAGAACAAGTGTAAAATAGGGTGCGTTATGAAAATTTATATCAAATTGCCACTATTATCCTTAGCCCCACAGTGGGCGCCAAACTGTTTACCCTAAAAAATGGATAACAATTAAATTTATAAGTGATTTTAAGGATACACGAATTAATTCAATACGAACGATAAATTGTGCCACGTTTAAAGGTACAGATTGGGAGTTTGACATTTTGAACTTTGACCTGAAATTGAAGACACTTCAAAGAACAAGTGTAAAATAGGGTGCGTTATGAAAATTTATATCAAATTGCCACTATTATCCTTAGCCCCACAGTGGGCGCCAAACTGTTTACCCTAAAAAATGGATAACAATTAAATTTATAAGTGATTTTAAGGATACACGAATTAATTCAATACGAACGATAAATTGTGCCACGTTTAAAGGTACAGATTGGGAGTTTGACATTTTGAACTTTGACCTGAAATTGAAGACACTTCAAAGAACAAGTGTAAAATAGGGTGCGTTATGAAAATTTATATCAAATTGCCACTATTATCCTTAGCCCCACAGTGGGCGCCAAACTGTTTACCCTAAAAAATGGATAACAATTAAATTTATAAGTGATTTTAAGGATACACGAATTAATTCAATACGAACGATAAATTGTGCCACGTTTAAAGGTACAGATTGGGAGTTTGACATTTTGAACTTTGACCTGAAATTGAAGACACTTCAAAGAACAAGTGTAAAATAGGGTGCGTTATGAAAATTTATATCAAATTGCCACTATTATCCTTAGCCCCACAGTGGGCGCCAAACTGTTTACCCTAAAAAATGGATAACAATTAAATTTATAAGTGATTTTAAGGATACACGAATTAATTCAATACGAACGATAAATTGTGCCACGTTTAAAGGTACAGATTGGGAGTTTGACATTTTGAACTTTGACCTGAAATTGAAGACACTTCAAAGAACAAGTGTAAAATAGGGTGCGTTATGAAAATTTATATCAAATTGCCACTATTATCCTTAGCCCCACAGTGGGCGCCAAACTGTTTACCCTAAAAAATGGATAACAATTAAATTTATAAGTGATTTTAAGGATACACGAATTAATTCAATACGAACGATAAATTGTGCCACGTTTAAAGGTACAGATTGGGAGTTTGACATTTTGAACTTTGACCTGAAATTGAAGACACTTCAAAGAACAAGTGTAAAATAGGGTGCGTTATGAAAATTTATATCAAATTGCCACTATTATCCTTAGCCCCACAGTGGGCGCCAAACTGTTTACCCTAAAAAATGGATAACAATTAAATTTATAAGTGATTTTAAGGATACACGAATTAATTCAATACGAACGATAAATTGTGCCACGTTTAAAGGTACAGATTGGGAGTTTGACATTTTGAACTTTGACCTGAAATTGAAGACACTTCAAAGAACAAGTGTAAAATAGGGTGCGTTATGAAAATTTATATCAAATTGCCACTATTATCCTTAGCCCCACAGTGGGCGCCAAACTGTTTACCCTAAAAAATGGATAACAATTAAATTTATAAGTGATTTTAAGGATACACGAATTAATTCAATACGAACGATAAATTGTGTTAGATTAAACAAATAAAGATATAGTAAAGTCAAACCACGCGAGGAGGATGATTTCAGCCTTGATGAAATATCCACCCTCGATCCGGATTCACAATGGCTAGCACTGATGAACGAGACTAAGAGCTATGAATAACAGTGAAAATAATTGTATATTGCTTTGGGATGTGTGTTACCATATCTCCAATGAATAATCAGACTCCCCTTTATATAGTAGGGGAGTTTTACCCTAAATACAATTTTATAAAAGGTAAAATTCTCCCATTTAACTAACTATTGGATTCCCGTCGGTACGTGCCAAGATCTGCGTCGTGATACCCGGTTGACCGCGAATATCACGGCTTTCCGTTAATCGTGCTTGATCGCCCAATAATGCTCTCCGAAGTCTCTTGAGATTTGGACCGATCCGGGGTCATGGCCTCGATATACTCGAGGGCGGGCGTCGTCCCCCGATGCCTGACTCGGTGAGCCCCTTACCTCGATTTCAGTTCCTTGTCATCGCGTTCCTTACTCGATTTATTTTATAGGGAATCAGGCCGGCTCATGGGTCCGGTTTCACCTGTATACAAATAGCCCTTTTAAGTCAAAACTCAATCTTGCACCCATCAACCCCAATATCTCATGTCCCTTTTGAGGCCTTGGCTTCTTCAGCTGCTAACGGCAGAAAGAGGGTCCCTGAAACAGAGAACAGTTATGCAGAGCCAGGAGAAATAAAAGCTGGAAGTTGCTCATTTCTTGCAGTTCATCGTTTTATTTTTTTCATCATTAGCTCAAGAACTAGCAAGATTAAAAAGATAGCGTTAAAATATGTTGCCGACAAAAAATTCCGGCAAGCTTCCATTTCTTCGGGCCAAATTTCAATCCTTTATATTCATCCCTCTTACCATAATCTCTATTTTCTTGGTATTCTTTTGCCAAAACTAATATTTCATCAAACTTACACTAAAAATTTTGAAATAATTTTGGTTGGCTTGAAAGTCGATAGCTATGCCGGTGATGGACTTGGGGAAGGGATATGAAAAGAAAAAAGAGTGAAAAAAAAGAGAGAAAAGGAATGAAAAAGAAAGAAAAAAGAGAGTAAAAAAGTAAAATTAAATGATATCTGACTTGAAAAAATTACAAGGAGAGTGCAAAACACCTACTACTATGCAACTGGTTGTATACTTTGGGGCATTAAATTTACTTCGAACAAGAATAAGGGGTAAATACACAATCTTAAGTTTTAGGGATAAGTTTGAGGGTTAACTTATATATTTTTTCTATTAAATAATGAGAACAATGGTAGACATCTGTCACGATCCAAATTCGTGTGACCGGCACCCGGTATACTATCCGATCCAAGCGAACCAACCCATATGATGCACCCAAACTATATGCATGAAAAACCAATTTAACTGCAGAAACTCTTTGAAAATTTTATATATTTTCAAGTTAAACGATGGAATAATTTTCCAATTCAAAATCATACTTGGAGCCTCTCATAATCATAACAATGAGAGTAAGTAAAGTAAATATATTTTCATGTATGTCGCGTATAATCCCATTACTACAACTTTTCACAACTATCTATGGAGCCTCTATGCTCAGGGATAGAACTAAACACTTGGGCTAATGCCCGACTAACATAAATTAAGAAATAACATGATAGCTACCACAAAATATGAGTGGTGCCTTGCCATATACCTCATGAAGAGAGTCATCCTAGCCATGTATGTATGCCATGTACCGTACCTCATCCTAAAACATGTAAAGTAAGTGGGGCCCTGGAGGAGAGGCCTAAGGGCTGAGTACACCACAACGNTCATAGACTCTCTCTAACTCAAGTTCCTGGGACAAGATTTTACAAAAACTATGCAACCAATATTGGACATAAAGTGATAAACAACTATATAAAACACGCTCTTTATCATTTTAGATAAAATATAAGTGAAATGTAAGCCATACTATAAAGTTTTAGAACATCTCTATCAATCCAAGATTTTAATAGAAATCATATAAAACCATTTCAATCTCATTAAATCATTGAAATCATTTTCGGCTCCTTAGGCCTAAACATAAGAAAGTCCTCTTTTACCTTTCATCAAGAGCACTATACCGACACCGACATAATAAACAACTACTAGGTGATCGACCTAGTAATAAGTATTTGACCCTACTTGTCTGGGCGGCTTCCCGTAGTGCCGTACGAGTCGACTTAACATCATTACTTTATGTAATGATCATTTGCCCTCTCAATTGGGGACTTTATCCCACAAACCTCGGCTTAGCCTTGGAATGTGTCCCTACACCGGCACATGTAGTTCCATGGTAACAAACTCGATATTCGAACCAATCTCGGTGGTCTCCACTAGTAACTCCCAAAATATTTGATATTTTAAAAATAGATTCATAGCATAATTGCCTCGAAGGATCTATTTATATCAAATCATGATTTTCATAGTCAATTCAAACCATTTGAATAAAATCAAATGAATAACCTTTTTCATGTTAAAGCCTTTAGCAATTAACACAAACCTTAAGATACAACAACTGCTTTCTTTGGTGAAGTTTCAAAAGATAATCTTTTTCATGAAAGCATATATTTAGCAGTCAAGCATTTTATACTCTTATCAACAAATAAGTTTTAATAAAACTTATAAGAATTTCCTTAAGTGTCATTTTGCCAACAAATTTTGAAAACAAGACTTTTATAAACTCTCATGACACTTCATAAGCAACAATTTAGAAATACATGGTGACATATTTTTCGCTTGTCCCCACACGTACGGATGCACATTTACAAACCAACTCACGTAATAACTCAAATATGATTGTAGAGAAAATCCCTCAAGAAGAGTAAGTATCAATCAACTTACCTCAATCTTCAAGCTCCAAAAATACTACAATACTCCAATTGATTAAAATTTTCAAATACCACCTACAATTCAATACCTACCATTAGATATCCCAACTACATTAAAACAAATACGAAAAAATTCATAAATACTCATTTAGGCTTCACATCTCGACAACAAGCCTTCAACCATCCCAAATTATCCAATAGGCTCGTCCATTAGCCTATTCAATTCAATTCTTATCATTTAATACTCATTTGGAGTCATTAATAATACTATGTTAATTACCCAACATCATCAAGTCACTATTTATTGCTTCTCCAACAAAAGCCTAGGTTCAAGAACATCCATTTCAAGAACTAGTGTTGTATCTTATCCAAATGGTGATTCCCAATTAAATTCGTGCATCAATTAAGTTATTAAGTCTATTGGAATCATTAGAAACTCAAGACATATGTATTTATATCAATTCATCACTATTCATCTTTTTCTTTACCCAAAAATGGCATTCTCAAGACCCACCCTTAGGGTTCATACAATATCCCATTATAACTTCAAATAAAACTCATAAACATGCTACTCATATTTTAATATGACATATATATGAAGCTCAAGTGAAGGGATTACCTCTAGGTGGAAGAATCTAACTTTTTTGTGTGTGTGTTCTTGAACATTCAACCCATTTTCTATGGATTTGATCCATAATAATGTTAGTGTTATCACTAAATAATGTTATATAATCATCTTTGTACCAAAATAACTTACCTTGAAGTGTATCCATGGTGGAAAAGCTCTTCTTTCTCTCTAGAAATCAATTCCAAGTTGAAGAACTAATGTTTTCTCTCTCTAAACCCCTTGTTTCAGCCCCTTTAAAATGACTCTTGGAGCTGCGTAGTCTCCTGCATAGGCTACGCATAAAGGCTACGCAGGATGAACTTTCATTCCCCTTCATTTTGGAAGTTGCTGGATTTGCCTACGCAATGGCGCGTAGGCTACGTTGTTATGGTGCGTAGGCTACGTAGACTCGCGTAGCTATTCTGTCACCCTTTAGTAAAAATGTCATAACTTCTTGTAGAAATCTCCAAATGACAAACGGTTTGAAGCATTAGAAACTAGACACATATACCTTTTATTTAATTAGTATACACCATATACCTTTTCATATCTTGAGAGGTATGCTCGTTTGAAATTAGGTCTTGTGCGAACTCACTTGAAACTTTATCACATCATATAATTTTCAACTTGACTTAGCCTTAGGTATCTTATTAGACCATAAACCATTCTTAATGCACCCCATACATATATTATCATGTGCAACTGATATCATTCAAATTATTAGTCATGTTCATACCCGAATTAATATAATTAGTACATGCCAATCTTCTTAATGGTCTTAAAATACTTCGAAATTTTTTTCGGGGTGTTACAACATCACAAAGTCTATTTGCCTTCTCTAGACTACCTAATAAACCATACAAAACCGCTTTTTGAGGACTCGGATCTAAGCTTGAACATAAACTTAGTTGAAACTTGAAAAAGAGTTTTAAAATATATTTTTTGAAAGTTGAAGTTGTGTTTGAGCATATATTTTATTGAAAAATGTTGAAATTTTGTGAGTGAAAGAAAATTATTTACTCAAAAACTGCCCTAATCCAATTTTTGGGATTTTCAAAAAAAAATTCAAATCTTTTTCAAAAAAATGATCATATTCCATGAACAAATAATGTTTTCAAAAACAATTTGAGAAAAAAAGCCAAAATTTATGATCAAACTGGAGCTAAGATATATGCTAAAACTCAAAAACTCACTCATGCAATTGAACTGCCCGCAATGCGGTTGAGATGGATTTATTAGGCATATATCAGTTAGACTTGGTATATTGTTAAACCCACCTATATTAAGCGTTACTTCACTTCATTGACTTATTATGGTGGTATAATTTGTCATGAGCCCACTTCGGTTCAATTAATACATTTATAGCCTGTTTGGTCAAGTTTTTCCAAGCCAAAAGCATATTTTTTTTATTAAAAAAGTATTTTTTTTTCCAAAGTTGAAGTGTTTGGCCAAGCTTTTTGAGGAAAAAAAAGTATTTTTAAGTAGAAGCAGAGACAGTTTTGGAGAAGCAAAAAAAAGTAGTTTCTCCCCAAAAGTATTTTTTTGAAAAGCACTTTTGAGAAAAATACACTTATAGCATGTTTGGCAAAACTTTTAAAATCTGCTTATTTTGAAAAATACTTTTTTTCAAAAGTGCTTTTCAAAAAAGTATTTTTGGTGAGAATCGGTTTGTGTTTGGCTAATTAATTTGAAAAATATTTTTGAGCAGTAATTAGTGTTTGGCCAAACTTTTGAAAACTGCTTCTAAGTGTATTTTTCTCAAAAGTGCTTCTGAGAAAAGTACTTTTGGAGAGAAGCTATATTTTTCTGTTTCTCACAATGTATTTCTGCTTCTCCTCAAAAGCATTTTTTTCCTTCTAAAAGCTTGGCCAAACACCTCAATTTTTTGCCAAAAGCATTTTTGGCCAAAAAAGCACTTTTGGCCAAAAACTAAGCTTGGCCAAACAGACTATTAGAAGCATTTTTTTAAAAATTTGGCCAAATACTAATTGCTTCTCAAAAGTGCTTTTCAAGTAAATTAGCCAAACACAAACTACTTCTCACCAAAAGTATTTTTGATTTTCAAAATACTTTTGTGTAAAAGCACTAAATTATTATTTATTGCTTGTTATTTCTTTCCTTTATCAATCACATTTAGTTCATTTTACTACCTTCTACTGATCTTCTAACATTTAATGGTTTCGTTTACTTCTTTATTTATATATGAGCTAGGAGTGTCAATAGTTTGGTCGGTTATTTTATAAAATTTATACCATACTAATTTTTCGGTTATTTTATTATTTATAATCAAAATTAGACTTTTAGAAATCGTACCAATCATGTAAGTTTCTCTTCGGTATCGGTACGGTCCAGTTATTTTTTGGTATTTTTTTAAATTTCATTTAAGTCACTATTAGAAGCAGAAACATATGTATTATAAGACTTAGCAAAACTTTTAGATATTTTTACAATTTAAAGGGTGATAAATTATGAAAACATGAAAGATGGCCAGAGTATAGATCCATCAACTATTCTACAGCAGTGTAAAAGAAACTAAGCAAGGACAAAGAAAATATAAATCACACGAGTGAAAAGATATTAAGCAAGTTGGACTCAAGAATAAAGTCGATAGAAGATTAAATATTGGAAAATATAAATTTAAATCATTCGAAAGGAAACATATTCAATACATTATAGTTTTCTACTCATAATCGCTTGAATACCTTGTGTCTTGCTAGTGAATATGATGGAAATAATTTAGTTTCAAAAGAGTAGTATGATAGGTTTGGGAATTAGGATTTTGGGTTTAATTACTTGTTGATTTGTAACTGTTTTCATAATTCCAATGCTCAAGGAAAAATCTAATGCTTTATTATTTTTAAACATAATATATAGATATGTTTTCCTATATAAATTTATTCGGCATGGTTCGGTATTTTTTCGGTTTATTTTTATAAAATAAAAACTTATCCTAATTATCGGTACAATTATAGATTTATATAAAAACCTATAGTTTTATTAAAAGAAACCTAAAAATCAGTTCGGTACAATATGGTACGATCGGTTTAATCGATTTTTAAATATCCGTCGACACCTCTAATTTAAGCATTCCTTAGCATTAGTCACTCAACCAAATATCGAATTGGGATATTGATTCTTTAATATTAATATTTCGTGAATAAAGTCTACACATTCGAAAGCTAGATAAAGAAGGCGTTATGTATGTGTTTTTTTCTCTCACCAATAGACAATAGTCGTGAAACTTCCACACTAAAACCTTCCGTGGAGCGATCTTAGATATATGCAATTGAATGTAGGAGGCAATGTGGAAAAATTTGGCTGCTCGCACTTGCTCAGATTCTTTCACAAGGAATGTTATTCCACTATTTATTTGTCACAAACATAACGTCCCCAACTCGACTAGTAAAATTTTACTGGGTTATTATTATTGATAACGTGCGAAATACAAACAAAATTATTTTGATTTTTTTTTAAATGCATAATTTACACAATTTTTTTTCTTAAATATAATCTCATAATTTTTAATTATCTCTAATATAGTAGTAGCATTTTTGGATGTCAGAAAATGACAATAAGGGATATAGTTGTCATTTTAATACTTTTAGAAAGAGAATGAAATCCGAGACACATAACCCACTCAACGTGCATTCAAATCAAACCACAAAACCAAACAATCCTTAAAAGGAAAGGATTTTCGAGGCTCAAACACAGCCAATCGAAGAAGCAAAAAATTCTACAAGTGGTTCTGCTTCTTCACCTCAATACATTTGAAATCTTTTGTTGGGCTACTAAAATTCGCACTCTAAAGAACCCAAAAATAACCAGCAAAAAAGAAATAATGGCTTGTGCTGCTTTATCAGCAAACAGCTGCACCATAGCCTCAACTTCTAGCGGAAGATTGAGCTTTTGCACATACCAAAAGGACTCAAAATTGAGGCAAAAGCAGAGTCTTATTCGATTCAGAATTAGGGCAGCTTCAACTGATGATTCTGATTGTAATGATGAAGAATGTGCCCCTGATAAGGAGGTCAATCTTCCTCTTTGCTTCCTTGAGCTTAATTATATACTTCTTTTCCTTGTTGAATTTGTGTATGTGGATTAATATTTGTTGACAGATATAGAAAAAAGGAAGTGGATATGCACAGTCTTGTACTCCCTCGAGAGAATTTTTTTTCTTGAAGTTTTTAGGAATTGTTTAAATACGTAGAGAATTCTCAAAATGGCTAATAATTATGGCTACTTATGAATATTTGGGGGAAGAAAATACTATTGTGTTGTAATTATAGACTATTTTATTGAAAATTAGCTAAAGACTATGCGCTCTTTTGAGTGATAATGATATGTTTATGTCTACTGCTACAACTAGTCGAGATGTTAGCAGTAAGCAGTTTGATTTCATTTAGATTGTATAAGATCGGCGAGCCAGTTCTGGAAAAAGCTGCAAAGGAGAGTTGTATTTGTTTAGGCATATGGAAACACATGGGATACTTTTTTTCGTATCTAGTGTTAAGCCTTTTCAAATGTACCAAGAGCATGTAATATTTTTCATCAATAATATAAAACTTTATAAACAATACCTATACAGCTTTTGTAGTAATTTGAGTTTATTGCCCATATTTTAGAGCTTTTTTTTAATTATCATTATTGAATCGACATTGTAGGTCATACTGTCCAGCAAGATGGTAGTTCTCACTTCACACTAGAAAAAGTATTGATACAATTTTCTTTTTGAAACAGGTCGGGAAGGTGAGCATGGAATGGGTAGCTGGGGACAACACCAAAGTGGTTGGGACATTTCCACCTCGCAAGCGTGGCTGGACTGGGTATGTTGAGAAGGATACTGCTGGGCAGACAAATATATACTCTGTTGAGGTTAGTACTTCTATGTTCTGCAATTACATAAGTTCTCCTGAAACTACATTGTTCAGATGGTATGGAGCAAAAGGAAGTTCAGATTATGGCATGCCTTAGCTCTTCACATAAGAAACTATCTCGTAGTGAAATCTGTCTGTTAAATTACATAAACGAATCAATCTTTATTTCATTTTGTTGAAGTTCAACTTCAAGTATCAATATAGTATTACCACTGCAACTGCAATTTATAGTGATGCTTGGACAGAGTAATAAATGGTTGTAGGCTGTTTCACTTTTTACTCTGAGGTATTGGGCTGGGAGGCTCACCCATATGAGTTTTCTTAATCCACATATTCACTAGAGCAAATCTAGCTTTGAGATGGAGGGTTTATATATTTCTAGCTTTATTCTATTTCTCAGCTTTTCTCCGCGCGGGCTAAATCTAACGTCCATTATTCTAGTGAATAGTAAACAAAAAAATACAACAACAACCACTGTGGGGGATGGGGAGGGCAAATGTGTACACAGACCTTACCCCTACTTTGTGGAGGTAGAGAGGTTGTTTCCGATATACCTTCGGTTCAAGAAAAGCAATTCACAGCATGTTTGAAAAAGATAAACAGTAGTATATTCAAGTGAATAGAGCCAGGTGGGCATAGCCAAAAGATCAAGGATGTTGGCCATGTAAAGCTGAGGAAGTATAGAGATCTCAGACCTCACATGTTCAGTGTCTAAGGTATTTATACTAGCGATATCATGAATCTAGTCTAGGAAATATCAGGGTTCTAAATCTAACTTTCATGCCTACATCCTTTGCTATTTCACTTGGGACAATATATAGAGCCAGGATGGCATAACCAAAGTATGTAGGCTATGTAAAGCTGAGGATGTAGAGATCTCAGACCTCAAATTTTCAGGCCCTAAGGTATTTATTCTAGAGATATCATGAATTAAGTCTGGGACATATCAGGATTCTAGAAAGGAGTCATGCGATGAATCATAACATACCAATTGCTCTTCTGCTTTTCCACAAGACAAGCCGTTTTGCTTCTCCTGATTGCCAATGCTGATCAACTCAGCCCTTTTCCCTGCCTCCTAGCCTCTCACTTCATTTAGGATCAATGTGATTCTGTCCAAAATCCATCTCAACTACTGAATAGTTCGGTACAATATATGATGGGTGAGAGAGTATATATATCTTGGCAATATCACACTGAATCATCATCCTCTTTTAGTCCTTTTTAAGAGGAAATAATACTATCTGAAAACCTGTATGGATTCAGTTATGTTATCTGTGTCGTTAACGTTGCTTACTTTGGAAACAGCCTGCAGTTTATGTAGCAGAAAGTGCTATCAGCTCTGGGACTGCGGGCACAGCTTCTGATGGAGCAGAGAATGCCGCAGCTATTGCAGCTGGGATAGCCTTAATCTCTATTGCAGCTGCTTCATCGATACTCCTTCAAGTCGGGAAGAACTCACCTCCTCCGGTACAAACAATGGAGTACTCAGGACCATCCCTTAGCTACTATATCAACAAGTTTAAGCCGGCAGAAATAGTCCAAGCTTCAGTAATCGAAGCACCAAATGCACCAGAAGTTGTCCAAGCTTCAGCAGCACCAGAAACCGAAGCACCAAATGCACCAGAAGTTGAAAGCTCTGCTCCAGAAGTTCCTGCTCCCCAAGTTGAGGTCCAATCTGAAGCCCCTCAGGACACTTCAAGCTCAAGTTCTGACATCTCTTAGGACAAATCATTTAGTTTTCTTGTTATATATTGGTAGATGACCTAGTATATATATATTTCGGTAAGTTTTTGTAATACTATTATTCAAAGAGAAAATATTCTGCGTGTCAACAATCAATTTAATTGAATTACTTAAATGATCATATCTATGTATGAGTCTATCTATATATGTTATTTAGGTAAATCCTATGTAGTATATACTGATCTCTATCCACTAGTGACTGTTACATATACACTTTAACGTGGGTCCGTTTTACCAGTAAAAACAATTCTATATGTTCTACCCCAGCTTATCTCTTAATATACTCGACTTCTTTCCATTTTTCTCACCCCCACTTTTTTTTTTTGGGAGTTTGCCCACATCTTTGGAAAAACAGAATTGTAAACCTTTCATTGGCTATACCTTCCATACTGGATACCTACTTAAGGTGGGTCCATTTTACCAACCACGTTGTTCTATGGGCGGGCATATTGTTTTCCAATCTTCATTAGTATTTCTATAGTGGCGGAGCCCGAATTTTTACAAAATAGTTCAAAAAATAAAAAAGTTAAATATATGGAGAAACTAAGTGGATTCAACATCTCATACGTATAAATAAATTATTCGGATGAACCCTTCCGCCTCCCTAGCTCAGCCATTGCTCGTGTATAGCTCATTTGTCTTTACAACAATAATAAGTATACCTGAGTTTCAAATAAGATGAATCAGCTATATGATTCTCACTAATCATATTCGTCATTTAAATCCAAGGCTAAATCATGAATTTGAATTCTTAGGCATCATGTAAATTAAACCTTGCTATGCGCTGTATGTTTATATTAACCGTGGAGACACGATGCTTAATTAAATAGCTTGATCGAATGTGAACTAAGTGCATTTGTTTTGTTTAATAAAATTTGTCATATACAACAAGAACATCCACAATAACGTCATGATATAACAAGTTCGTAAAAATTATCATAGAAGATAAAATATTCAAAACATCATACATGTTACTAAGATTGGCATTGAAAGACAAAGAGAAGGGTAATACATATTACCCAAATTCAAATAGCACTTGCAACGATGGAGATTTGAGCGAGGTTATAGTTCTATTGAGAATTATGTCTTAAACACTAAAAAGTTAGGTGAGGATCAATAATTAAATGTTTTTTAGTTCCTCCTTTCGGGAAAAAAAAAAAGCACAACATGGGCTCTTTGACATTAAATCAGAACACTCTTGCATTTGACATTAAATCAGAGTTTGTCGAAATGTTTTAAGGAGATTTCTAATGCATATTTACAAATTACTACAAATCCAATATAATGGACAAAATAAGAAAACTACGGAAGGTGTTAGATATTTTTAGCATTTTTTCCTATTTATATTTCAGTATTATGAAATACTCCATCCAATCCCTATTACGGAGTATTAATCTTTTAAATAAACTTAATTTATTTCAACATATTTAACGTTATAAAAAAGTTTTTACTACTATTTTTGTTCTTCAAATTTCAACCTTATTGTTCTAATTAATGGAACATTCAATAAAGGAATCAAAGGTATTTTAGAGAAATACCGTAATAATTAAGGATATTGTATATCTTGCTTAAGAGGGAAAAAACTTTAAAAAATAAATTAATAGATAAACTCACCCGTTGAAATACACTTTCCTCACCAATCAAAATTTCACAAGATTCCATATTCTAAAACCAAGACAATACTCTTCACCAAAAGCACCAACCACCGTTTACTTAAAAGACTAAAATACCCTTCACCAACTCCCTTCACCTCCCTTTTCCCACTCTGTCTCAGTTCTTATATAACACCAGCTACCCTTCTTTTCCTCAAATATCACTAACAATGGCTATTTCTTTAGCTGCTGCAATTCCTTTAGCTTTCATTTTCACATTTATAGCTTATCACCTTTACTATCGTCTCCGATTCAAGCTTCCTCCGGGCCCAAGTCCACGGCCCATCGTCGGAAACCTGTACCAGATAAAGCCCGTCAGGTTCCGATGTTTTTACGAGTGGGCCCAAACCTACGGGCCTATCATTTCGGTTTGGTTCGGGTCGACCCTCAACGTCGTCGTTTCCAGCTCGGAATTAGCCAAGGAAGTTCTGAAAGAAAAGGACCAGCAGTTGGCTGACCGGCACAGGAGCCGATCGGCGGCCAAGTTTAGCAGAGACGGGCAGGATCTTATTTGGGCTGATTATGGGCCTCATTATGTTAAGGTTAGAAAGGTTTGTACGATTGAGCTTTTTACGCCTAAAAGGCTTGAAGCCCTTAGGCCCATTCGAGAAGATGAGGTCACTGCTATGGTAGAGTCCATTTACAGAGATTGCACTAATCCTGGTATGTTTTTACTAAAATTTTGACTTCCTCTTCTTTTAATGTTCAATGTATTTTCAGTTGGTATAATGTCTTTTTTATCAAGTTTTTAATTGCTATGATGCTCAGACACATTATCGAGTGAAACCATATAAAAAATTAGCCACGCCTTAAACTTTTGAATGAAGATTATTCATGCCTTAAATTACCCTATTAAATTTGAGTAAGTTATTGAAAAATTATGTGTTAAGAATGATGTCTATTAATTACTTTTGAAAAGTTTAATATCTAGCTCTTTTAAAAATATACCTGATTGGACTTATCAAATAAAAATAAAATATACATGATTGGATATTACAGAATATTCAACAAAGCATTGTTCCTTTCTTTTGTTTGTGGAATGTGAAATTTTATTATTATTCGTTCTATGCAGATTTCCTCGATATATTCACGTGAATTTAATTTTATATATATGACAATGCAAAAAAGGTTTATACTGGTGGTGTATTTTAACCTAATTTAACAACTAATTTGCCATCGCTAATTTTACTTTTTTAGAAATAATGGTATTCACTCCGTTTCAATTTATGTGAATTTATTTGATTGAGTACATAGTTTAAGAAAAGATACACTTTTGAACTTGTGGTGAAAATTGAGTCACATATATCATTGCATAAAATTAAATTATTTCTACTTATGAAAATAGATCATTCTTCTTGCCAAGATTGGTGAATTGAAATGGAGAAACTATGTTATTATCTTTTTGGTGATCCAATTGCGTAAACACTATCCGTATATTGTATTTAAAGTGTATTGAGGTACGTGAAGGTAGATAAGAAAATAAGTCTTATCTTTCTTTTATAGGAGTTTGAGGTTTTTTGGTGAATGTTTGGTGGTTCTCTTTTTCATTTGGGACCCATAGGGGTTGTTGGAGATGGGTCAACTAAGATGGACGGTCGACTAATATCAACCTAACTTTTTCCAAAAAGAAAAAGAAATGGTGAATAGCGACCATCTTAACTAGCAGACGTGTTTGGTGGTTAATGATATTACTTGATACTGCTAAACCAAACTTTGAATAAGACCCGCTATAATCGCTAAGTTGGTCTGGCCAGTGTCATGTGAGGATCACGTGACATCATGGTCACCCTGCAAAAATCATGGTTGCATCATTATTTGGTGTCTTACTCCTTTTTATATTACGATATAGATATGTAAAGAATTTTTATTATTAATATATTTTAATCGTTATAGCAGGTATCTTGCTTTATTTTTTAGGCTACTGATCACACTTTTATGGGACAATTACCTTTACTTATCTATTAGATGATATTATGGACAACTAGTAGTATGAAAATCTTGAGTACTCAACCGTGAAGCATATGGTATTAAATGACTAAGAATATGGTGTTTGTGTAGATAACGTGGGGAAGAGTCTGCTGGTGAAGAAGTACCTTGGAGCAGTGGCCTTTAATAACATAACAAGGCTTGCCTTTGGGAAGAGGTTTGTAAACTTTGAAGGTGTGATGAATGAACAAGGAAACGAGTTCAAGGCGATTGTCGCTAATGGATTGAAGCTTGGAGCATCCCTTGCCATGGCCGAACACATCCCATGGCTTCGCTGGATGTTCCCTATTAACGAGGACGCCTTTGCTAAGCACGGAGCACGTAGAGACCGTCTCACCCGAGCTATTATGGAGGAGCACACCCTTGCTCGCCAACAAAGTGGAGGAGCCAAGCAACACTTTTTTGATGCATTATTGACCCTCCAACAGAAATATGACCTAAGTGAAGACACTCTCATTGGCTTACTTTGGGTAAGTAAATTAATATACACTTACCTCACAAAAGAGCTAAAATGATTATTGCCACGTTCCTATGAGATTCAGTCTTTTGGCACTTCGCATTGCTCTGATTCACAAAAATAGCTAAAATGACAAATGAAATATCTAATAGATTATTTCATTTTGGGGATGAACTTTGAACCGATCTCGTTGAAATTGCAGGATATGATCACAGCTGGAATGGACACAACTGCAATCTCTGTTGAATGGGCAATGGCTGAGGTGATCAAGAACCCAAGGGTGCAGCAGAAGGCCCAAGAAGAGCTCGACCGAGTGGTTGGCTACGAGCGTGTGATGAACGAAACAGACTTCCCCAACCTCCCATACCTACAATGCGTGGCCAAGGAAGCACTAAGGCTGCACCCTCCAACTCCTCTAATGCTCCCACACAGAGCCAACGCCAACGTCAAGATTGGTGGCTACGACATTCCCAAGGGCTCAAACGTGCACGTGAACGTCTGGGCAGTTGCTCGTGATCCCGAGGTGTGGAAAAACCCATTGGAGTTCAGACCGGAGAGGTTCCTTGAGGAAGATGTGGACATGAAGGGACATGATTTTAGGCTACTCCCATTTGGTGCAGGTAGAAGAGTATGTCCAGGGGCACAATTGGGTATCAACTTGGTCACCTCTATGTTGGGCCATCTTTTGCACCATTTTCATTGGGCTCCTTCTAATGGATTGAGCCCAGAGGAGATTGATATGGGTGAGAACCCCGGGCTTGTTACCTACATGAGGACTCCATTACAGGCTGATGCCACTCCCAGATTGCCAGCGGAGTTGTATAAACGAATTGCAGTGGACATGTAAAAGAAAGCCCAAAGCGGAAGAATTGGATAAGCCAGGTGCATACAGTAACTTCCCAGAAAAAGTGCTTTTTTTTTTTTTTTTTTTACTTTATTTGTTTGACTTAGTTGTTACAAGAAGAGTCAAATTATTACTACAATTTGAGCCCGGAGTCCAATTTCTTTTGAATTATTTGTATTTTAGTATCAGCCAGAACTTCATTAAAAAATTATAATGTTTCTGGTTAGTTGTGTGAAAGGTGTAGCTCTCTAAATCGTAATGTTATACTTCCGAGACTCACATAAAGTTCGAGAACTGATCAATATGACAGCTGATATTCGGATAATTAAATCAATTCAACTATATCGTATATATTGAGGGAGAAAATAAGTTATGGTATTTCCGGTACTACTTATTCTTTTCTCCCTCTTTTTCTCCTTCTCCTCCTCACTTTTCTGAATCGAGTGTCTATTGGAAACAGTCTCTCTACCTTCACTAGGTAGGGGTGTCTACGTATACACTACCCTCCCCACATCCCACATGTAAGAATATATTGGTTATATTGTTGTCAAATGAGTGAATAGTACTAATAATCCCGCAAAAAGATCTCTTTTCTTTTCTTTTTGGGAAGCAATATCTCACAAATTACATCAAAAGTTTGCTGAGTTTAGAAAAAGCAAATAAATTCACAAAGCGCATAAGCTGCTACTTTATAACTCCCCATTATTAACATTCTTTTATCATCAAATAGGTTTTTGTACAATTTCTCGTTTTCAAACTCTGAACCTGCATTATCAGCAATCTAATGTAGTTCGCAAGGATAATGTAGTTCGCAACAAATTTTGTATTGCTGTTACATTTGAACATAAATTTCATTTGAAAATAAGTTGAAATTCTGTGACTAAAAACTATTATTTCACTTGAAATACTCCTCAAACAGTTTTTCAACTTCAAATTCACTAATTTGTAAATAATGTTTCAATATTTGCAAATAATATTTGGTTAAAGTTATGTCCAAACAGTAAGGCCAAATTACCAGACATCTGATAAGAAAATGAACAAGATATACGCATTTCAGGCCCCAGTTCATAGCAGAACTTCTAAAACCTCTGTAAATGGGAAAAGAATAATGAATATGCGTGGCCTTTATTCTAATATATGCTATACCACACAGGACGAATGGCTTAGTTTGTGCAAAATCAGCAGAATGTATGATCTTTCTACAAGTCACAATTTCAGTCTATAATCCTCCAGATTTCTGATCATCTTTTGCAAGAGCTACGTAGTTTACAGGTATTACAGCACCAACATTACCGCTCCCTCTCTTTTCCTTCCCTATGGACGCACCATAACGACCTGAAGGTGTAGATACACGACGACTATTTGGAGTACCAAGTATTGTGTTAGCATTACCCAGAGGTTTCTTGACAGACTTTGAACCGTAGATTGTTTCTTGTTCTGCAGCAAATTGATCTTGGAGCCGTTTTTGTTCCTGAAATATATACACTAGTTGATCATCCAAGCATCCAAAGCTAACTCCTGTGCTATATTGACAATGGTATGCGCAGTTGAAACATCCAACACAATTCAGTTTCAAGCATACATACTAATAGATAGTTCACACAACATATACTGCTGCTACAATCACAATCACAAAGCAACCAACAAAAATACAACAGTTTAACTAGAAGTGCTAATTATTTATCAAAATCAACGACAACATAACAATGCAAAGTTGATGAGATAGACCCTCGCTCAGCTAAGAGTAGTTCTTCTCTAACGTCGGAACAAAAAGATTCAGAAACATGTACCAGACAAGAGAATAAAAAGTGATACCCGAGATCTACGCTTCTCTTCTTGTTTTTCCTGCCGCGAGATGATGCACTCTTCCAAAGTATGCAACAGAGGGGCCTAGACACAAAACAGTCATGGTCTGAAGGTACTGCCACAACATAATATCATCTTGAACAAAGAAAATGTTGAACTCACTTTGTGATACAAAAATGGCATTCCTTTCTCCTTCTCCCAGGCCTTTACCTTGGCAGTCAAGTTTTCAACAAGAGCTGCATTATAGGTTTTTTCAGTCAGTATATGATAATTGCTGATATAGAAAGAATATTCAAACATACTTTAGATTATTAAAATTTACAATGTGCTGAGAATAGACCTGAACTTAAAATTTACTAGGTTCTTCATTAATATACTGGGTGATCACCACCTTAGATAAGTGCTACAAGCACGGCTTAACTGATCAATGAAATTAACATAATATACCAAGTAACATGGAACAATAAAAAGAAAAACCAAATGAGTAGACCTGAATGGTACTTTAACTTCAAGTACCAAGCACTCTCTGACATTGAATATTTAGTTTCCAGAGTAGACAACCAACTCAATGGACTAAAAGAATGCAAAGAGAAATAGGTGAACTAGTATGTTTATTACCAGAAAAAGAGAAGAAATTTGAAGATAGGAAAATAAAAAAAGGAAAACGATGGGACAACGAGCAAAAGCAAGAAGCTTCTTCGTAATTAATATAGATCCACAATTATGCATAGGATTATCCTCCAGAAGGGAACAGTAGGGCTTCACGAAACTACTAATAGTGGTCAATCAGGAGAGGGCGAGGGAAGAGGTGTACATCACATGAGATAAATGAGTACAGGCTCACATGGTATTTTGCTGACCAAAATCCGCGCTTTCTCTGCACGTTTCAGGTTGATGTGGACACCTTTCCCAGCACTAAAACGATTCTCATCCTGTTAGTTAGAACAAGTGAATCATGATTTAGTGGGAAGTCAAGTTGCAAACTGTATCTTATACAGCATCAGAACTATTACACCCTCAAAACGCCTGAACTAAAACTAGTCAAGTCATCCAGGGAATAAGAAAAGGTGAAGACTCATGATTCAAGTAAATGATAGAGATGAAGGGATGAGCAAATTGAGTAAACATGTTATTACCTAGTTTTGTAGACTGCACATACGTTTCGGATTTTATGCCAACATAAGAAGCATGGAACACAGAAAGGATCAGTTTATCTGGGGTATCACAGAGAGCACCCAAAACAATTTGTAGGACACATCCAACTAATGTCCAACTTTTAGTTACAGAAATAAATAATTAGACTGATTGATATAGGCTATTATGAGCACTACTTGACTGCACAACACAGCATTTGCGACCAGCCTATAAGCACAAACAACTTAGAAAAAGCAAGCAACACATGCCTATGTAACTTTTCTAGCTTGACCACTGTTATCATAAAAAGCTTATAATTCCATCTGTTTACCAGGTCTTTAAGCACAAAGTACAATTGAAGTGTTAGCTTAAGTCAATAAAGGACGTAGATGAAAAAAAGAATCAAAAATTATATGTAACCAAAAGAAGAAAAATTGCTAGTTCTACAACTATAATCATGTTCCCGAGTCGAGGGTCTATTGGAAACAGACTCTCTATCCTCGCAAGGTAGGGGTAAGGTCTGCGTACACACTACCCTCCCCAGACCCCACGGTGTGAGATAATACTGAGTATGTTGTTGTTGTTGTTGCTACAACTATAATCATATCGACCCAAAATATTGAAACACCGCGATAAGTGGAATGAATTTTAAACCATGTCAATCAAGTTCAAAACACTTTTAAATTATGATTCATATTAGTTGCTAATTTCCGTTTCAATTTCTAATTTCATATGCCAAAATTCTAACATATTTATCCAAATCTTAGTAATTAAGATATTGCTTTGAAAACTATATTAATTATTTAGCGTTGTCCGTCCTCTTTTAAGACATGCTCGTGAATGTACACGGTGTATGCTGAAGCGCATTCAGAGTGAGGCGAAGCACCAACTCCACACTGCACTGAGCTTCACAAGCAGACTTTTGGCAACGCTAAGCTTGACATGCCAAACTTCCCTAAGTAGCTTGCAACAGGTATTAGATTATGACATATCTTTGAAAGATATAAAGTTGACCTACAATATAAGGATCTTAGAATGTTTGAAGGATGGGTGCAAAAAGGATAAAAAAAAAAGACGAAAATGAAAGAGGTAAATTCAAATGCATCATTAGTGTCCTTTATGCACAGGTGCTCCATATGATTCATAACTGAGTACAATGCAAAAGTAAACACCTATATTTATGTCAATGTTATACCTTTTCATACTCATCAAGCCAGCTTTCCTCTTGAGATGCATGCTTCCATTTCTCCACTTTATCCAAAACTTCTTTCCTGCTAGCAGCTTGCTCTTTGGCTTTCACCACCTGATCATCCATGCTTGAAAGAAGATAAGAGAGATCACTGCCTGTATTGGATTATAATAAAAGAATGTATAAGAGAACGCAAACCTAATACTAATGAAATCTATCTTTCAATTCAACTGATGATAACAATAGACATGCTAAGATGCAAGAGGCCTGGAAACATTTGTATTCCTGCTTCGGAGTATGGGCTGGTGTGTTACTGAACTAGTTCAACAGAAACCGAGAATGAAAGCACAACTCAGCTAAAAAAGTGCATGTCCTCTTTTGAATCATTAGTATCAAAGTTGTAAACTGTCAATTGATATTGACAGTACCACTTTCTCCCAGCAATTTTCGTATATATTCTTTCACCAAAGATAATAAGGAGCCATTCATGAAGAGAGAAAAAAAGAGAGCAAAAATGAGGGACAAAAACATATCATCTTGCGAGGAGGGGAATAAAGGCTACTAAGATCGGGACTCTTGACCTAAGTACTAACTGCAATGGCACCTTGTAGACTTGCTTTGCTCTGAAAAGCTTCAGCTTAATTAGAACTGTTGCCCTCATCTGTCCACTACTCAGCCTTATGTAACTACAGTTAGGAGGATCCATCCAATAGTTTAATGATTTGCTTGGGCCATCTAAGAGGTAAGGCCTCCTCACATCGACCATAGGTTAATGCCCTATCTTCTCATGTTGCAGTTGACCACTCATTTAGAGGCCCTTCAGAACCTCTGGAAATAGTTCTTTGAAGATTTTAATCTTCTCATCTATTGTGAGACAATCTATTTCTGATAGAGATTTTGACTGATAATTCAAGCTATATCCAACAAAGGTTTCTTCGGAGTTGACCGTTCAAAATGGCATATGCAAGAGCAGAACATGCCATCAAGGACTATATCATCTCCAACATGAGAACTTAGATCTCACACTAACTGTTCTTTCCCAAGTGAAGAGCCTAATACACAGTCAAAATGCAATTTATAGCAAGCGAGACTGAGAGATGGCAGATTCTTTCCCCTGTCAACACATGAAAGCTAATCCAAACCAACCATTACTTTTCGGAATCACCCCCACAAACTTGCCTCTACCAAAAAACATACAAACCACGGCTAAAAGATCCCAAATGAATTTAACAGCTTTCTCACTTAAAACCCAGCACAAATAATTTAAACAATAGAAGAACAAACGATAAGTTGAAAGTTGAAACAAAATAAAGAAAAAGCAGGAATAATTCAAGAGAAAAATTATTTTTCAAGAGAAATTAACTTTTGTTTTAAGAAAGAAGCAGTTAAATCCCATCAAGTCACACAACAGAAATGAGGGTAAAGTAAACTGAATGTACCAGACTCCATAAGCTGGATTAAAATCTGGCGTGCAGTCTCACTATCTACATCCATATGAACACTCCTATAGATTTCCTCGAGCTCATTTTGTCTCTTAAATATCAATTCCTTCAGCTTACTGGTCTTTAGAACATTTAAACGCTCAACTTCCACTTCAGCCTACCAAGATAGAAATGAGAAGCAGTAAGAGACTGCAGAGAAAGTAGGTTAGCTGAAATGAAANTTTGCTTGGGCCATCTAAGAGGTAAGGCCTCCTCACATCGACCATAGGTTAATGCCCTATCTTCTCATGTTGCAGTTGACCACTCATTTAGAGGCCCTTCAGAACCTCTGGAAATAGTTCTTTGAAGATTTTAATCTTCTCATCTATTGTGAGACAATCTATTTCTGATAGAGATTTTGACTGATAATTCAAGCTATATCCAACAAAAGTTTCTTCGGAGTTGACCGTTCAAAATGGCATATGCAAGAGCAGAACATGCCATCAAGGACTATATCATCTCCAACATGAGAACTTAGATCTCACACTAACTGTTCTTTCCCAAGTGAAGAGCCTAATACACAGTCAAAATGCAATTTATAGCAAGCGAGACTGAGAGATGGCAGATTCTTTCCCCTGTCAACACATGAAAGCTAATCCAAACCAACCATTACTTTTCGGAATCACCCCCACAAACTTGCCTCTACCAAAAAACATACAAACCACGGCTAAAAGATCCCAAA